>OMKL01138708.1:0-16674 GCA_900302295.1 Parasudis fraserbrunneri | reverse complement strand
TCTCTCTAATGGTTCCTTGGCTGTAGATTCATCAGGCCTCACGGGGATTATGTCTGTTGGTATGAAAGAAGAGGCTTGAAACAAGCTGCAGCCACAAACACCTCATGTAGCATCAAGAGAGGAATGTAACACAGTCTGTTAAAACATCCAGAAAAGTTGAATTCTAGTTCTAACACACACACACACACACACAAAAAAGTCAGATTTGCCAAATACCCGGAAAACCTTTTTAAAAAAAAAAAATTCACAAAACCACATGTTTGGAGTGAACAACATGCTGGGAAGAAATTAAAATAGTTTTTGTTTTGAAACCCTTGTTCTTGTCAAGTGTTGGATTTTATAGCCGTGTCAGTGTCTCTGGCAGCTCCGATCGGCTTCTCATCTGGAGCCTGGGAAAAGACTGTCCTGTTACTGAGGTGAGGTGTACCAGAGAGAGAAGGGAAAGTACAACTGCCTCATTCACATTGCTCATAAATCAAACAGGGGACTTTCCATCATCAACTTATAGTTCAATCTAGCTAAAACTGGAATAACACACTATATATATACTGCACAAATGTACTCCCAAGACTATTTTAACACTGTACACGTTTGGACCATTTCTTTTTTAACATTTCACCTCAGAGGACTAAGGGGGGGGGGCTGTGGATGTTCCAGCACAGAGTAAAAGAGGTCTCCCTCAGCGGAGCTGCAATTACACAGTACTTACTGTATCTGAGCCGTAGTAGGACATGCCCTGGGTGGGGGTGTGTGAGTGGGCTGACTGACATGGTGGTATGGACAGGGGCCCATTTTCCTGAGAAGGTCTCCTCTCCGGGGCAGTGGGACCACACAAGGACCCACGGTCTCCAGACGTCACCTGTTATCATTTGTTGTCCGCGCCGGTGATAAACAGACCAACCGTTTTTCTTGGCCCAGCAGGACACAGAGTCTGGCTTATTTTAACCTCGCAGAAGAAGCTTTCCTCTCTCTCTCTCCGCAGTGTTAATACCCCAGGTTTTTTGTACTCCATCTCAATTCACAGACTCGAGTTAATCTAATTCCTCTCCAAAAGTCACACGCAAGTGATAATTCCATTTCCGCCTAATTGACCAAATGGTGGAAAGACGGAGACAAAAGACCGTTAATCCCCTAATGGATCTCAATAGAAGTCAGCTATCAGTGCTTATACCTCTCGTTGTTAAATAAAGGCTGGTGATAATTGACTTAAAGGGAAAACAAGGTGAAATGGAAAAGGTATCTTGTGACTCTGTAAACAGTGTCTGTTTTCACAAGCTCTTCACACCTGGGTGCAACCCTCCGTCAAACACATGTAATGGACAACTGGCAACTGCAGCAGATCAGGGTAATGGAGGGAAAACCATGTATTTTGTTGTTTGTTTTATAATCTATTCAAGTATTGGGTGCTGGAATTTCTGCCAGAATGCCTCAGGGTTTTGTTATATCCTGCCTCATGTCCAAGTTTGTTTGGAAAGCAAGCTCAGATGTTTGGCACAGAACAAATCAATTACGGTAAGTATCAGAAAAGTCATATTAAGGAAATATTCACGGATATGCCTCTAGACAAAACCACATTTTGGCAAAAACAACAACAAAACAAAACAAAAAAAAGATTTTTTTTGTCTATAATCAGATTCATAACATTTCATTTAGAACTTTGGATTCTATAACACCAACCTCATTCCCCCCTAACATTCCTAGTTGACTGATAGTCATAGGATCTTCTCGACTAATCGAGTAGCTGATTTAGTCTGACAAATCTGTAAAATATAGTTTCACAAATCAATTTCCTTCAGCAAATGAATGCAGTCATGCAGAAGCAGTTAAAAGACCAAAGTATATTTTGTGAATATCATTGTGATACTCCAGTAAATAACTCGTTTAGCATGAAAAAAAAAGAGAAAAAAAAGACTTATTGTCTAAAAATCATAGTTGACGAAGATTAGTCAACCGGTCAACTTAAGAGGGAGCAGCCGTAGTTTCAATGGTACCAACTTGGCATGACCTAATAATGTGTGTGGGGGTTTTTATTGTACATTGATCTTAGGCATTAGAGCGGAATGATCGGTCACAATGACCAGTGTTTAGGATAGCTGTAAGGCCCATCTGAATGTAACACAGTAGATAGCAGGCGGCAGTGTTTACTGGGGCTCTTACCATAGTTACAGCATGGCTATAAAACCTGAGGACATTCCTAACGGAGGTCAGGTCAGCACTGACCAAACCAAAAGACCAGAAGACCAAGAGAGCCAAGAGTTTACTGTCCAAGACATTAGACAGCTTCTCAACAGAGAGTATTTTCAGTGTGAATCATTTCTCACTTCTGACAAGAACTATTTGAAACTAGAGGAATGCTACCACAAAGGGGGGGGGGTCATGGGACATGCCTGTTGAAGTAAAGAGGATGTGATTTAACTCCATTGACTGCTCCCCACAGCTCTTTTCAGGAAGAGGACAGGATTTGTTTACAGATATTGTGCCACTTTGTATCTGTGTTGATATCTCCAACCGTGTCCCTCTTTTCTCTCAGGTTACTCCCCCATCTGTCCTCCATGTGACAATGAAATGAAAACAGATGCCATGTTGGAGCACATGTGTGCCAGCGAATTCGGTAAGTATCCTCCCATCACTCGCCGAGCATGCCAGCATTACACACATGCACATTCATGATTGCACGTGCACACACACGTGTGCACACACATACACACACACACACACACATGTGCATGCATCTGCCTGCATCTGCCTTTCTCTCTCTCTCTCTCTCTCTCTCTCTCTCGTGCACACACACATCACTTAATTGTGTCTTTGTATTCGTGTCGGTCGGCGCTTGTTATCGCGGTGCACACCCCGGCTCATATGTACACATCAGTGTGAGTACGCATCACTTGCCTCTCCCACCGTCTGATCTTAAAGGCACCGTGTGAGCTCTTTACATAAACATTCTTAAAAAATTTCAACCATCGTTCCTCTCACCAAATTTGCTTACGTGACCGTACACGGCTGCTGCCATTCTGGTTGAACTAAGCAGCTTTTCGGTTTTACCACGGCCGCGATGAGCGGTACGGAATATACGGCACAGACGTTCTTTGTGGGGGTTTTTT
Source organism: Parasudis fraserbrunneri (assembly GCA_900302295.1). Taxonomy (NCBI): domain Eukaryota; kingdom Metazoa; phylum Chordata; class Actinopteri; order Aulopiformes; family Chlorophthalmidae; genus Parasudis; species Parasudis fraserbrunneri. Next base: position 13,570 of record OMKL01138708.1, on the reverse strand, counting down.
CCCTTTAAAGTGGGGTCCTTGGTAAGGTCGGTAAGCTATAATCTGTCTATTGTGGACGAAAGGCCTGTAAGTATATACGTTAAATTGAAAGGTGATAGAAAAAAGCAGAGATCAGACTCTGTTAACAGGACGGGTGAGGTTTTTAACCCCCGAGTCCACGTCGCGGTCTGTATGGGCCTGTTAAAGGCTAATATTCTGTAACTAATGAATTGGGGTCATTGAGAGTGGCACTTAGGTTTTTATGTGGCAGGTCTTCACAGCTGTAAAAGTGGGATGTTTGTTCTGCTGTCTGGTCCACCTAAAGGCTCAGGGTACCTCTATGTCATTCCTATTGGTCAGTCACCCCGGGGGGGTGGGTTTTGTTGGCACGCATTGGGCATTCTAATGTAGGCATTGCCAATGGGATGTGTCATAGCAATACACCCACTGTCCTGACACCGTACACAGGTATCAATATGTGCATAACTTTACAGGATGTTGTGCTGAATGTGTTATTTGCCAGTCGGGCTCCAAACCTCTGGCAGTTTCAAAGTAAATTCCGAGCGCAAGAGCCAGGGAACCATGGACTCCTTGCATTGGAAACAGATTTCTGTTTCCCAGTTCTCAGGGAGAATTACAAGTTATATTGTTTTAATGAATTTCTGTGTTGTTTATGCTGCGGCGATGGGCTTTACTTTTCAGTCCTCATCCCCGTTTGCCAAAGGAGAGTGGCACCATATTGGCTTGTTTCATCTCTGATTAAGACAGATGTTGTTTTGCCTCATTGTCATAACCTCTTTAACGCTTGATATCTGAGTATACACAGACTGCATGAACATGGGCACTGGCAATGGCTTTTGGATGAGGCCCCTATTGCTGACATCAGGTTTGTACCCACAAGGGACAGTTCTTCCCCAAGCAGTGGTAAACACTGGAGTGAAATGAGCGTGGCATATGGCTTGTTTGTAGCAGGTAAACAAGCAATACACATACTGACAAGAGATTTCATTATTGGCTATCAGAGTGGGAAAGCAGAAGCTTATCCAATGACATCGAACAACAATTCAATCTTACAGAAATATTTGTTTGGTGTATCATAGACCCAGATGGCCTGTGGCCTTTAGATTTAGTCTGACCATGGTTGAAGCCAAGCATAATGTAAAGTTAGTGTTTGTCTTGAGTAGGGTTGCAAAAGGTCGGAAATGTTCTGGTAAATTTCCGGAAATGTTCCATGGGAAGTTAAGCTTTTGCCCAAATTCAAATGAAAATCTTAGCTTATAATAGTGAACTTATTAATATTTTAATGTTTTTTCTTTTTTTTTGGGTGGGGGGGGGGGGGAATAACACATAATAAGGCAATACTAGGTCTTGTAACATGTTTTAGTTAAAATATCCACATTTAAAGATCCCCTCCAGATGTATTGTAAATCCTTAAAACATTTTCTATATTGAATAGCAGTTTCTATAAATATGTGTGGAAAGTCTGAAAATGACATAGCATCTCTACACCTTTACCCTAATTGAGAATGCAAAGATGTATGCATATGCAAATTGTCAACAAGCATCCATTTATATTTACCAGGAATTCTAAGTCAGCATCTTATGTTCTTTCAAGACATACCAATACCTGCTCAGCTTTCTGTGTATGCTTAAGCTAAATGTGTAAATTTACCAAATATTGGACCATGAAAGGTTTGACCTATTATTGACATCACACTTGCAATTCAGATTTCAGGGAAGTACAGAGAAGCTGGAAGATTGGAAAAAGGCACTGATGACAACTTCTGCAGAAATAACAATCTGCAGAAATAACAATCTGTACAGTCAAAGTCATGCCCCCAAGAGGAGTTAACCATTTAACCACAGTTAACCACATTTTTGATTGGAGGGGATCTTTCATGGAAATTCAGTTGAATCGCAACCCTGCACTGTGCATTCAGTGCCATAATGATTAAATAATTGCCAGCATCCCATTTAATGGGAATTCAGTAGAATCACATTCTCCCATCACATGTGCAGAGCGATCTTCCATCACATGTACAGATGATTCTCAGCATCTTGCTCTGTAATGCAGTGCTATATTTCAGAGGCTGTAGCAGGCTCAATTTTAAACTTGCTGTGAAGTATCATATGTATCGTATGAAACTAAGAGACCTTGAGGAATCCATAGATACCAATCATCATGCTTACCTGTAAAAGGGCTAAATATTGCTCCAAAGTTAAAGCAAAATGTTGAGGAGAAGAATTTGCAATGGCATGGCCATTTTCAAAGGGGTCCCTTGACCTTTCACCTCAAGGTATCTGAATGAGAATAGTTGCAATTATGTCTGCTTATGATACGGTAAAAGTTGTATGTTTCTATCTCCATATGACATGATAAATACAGCCTGTGCAAATAACCCATATATTTCCGTTTTGCAACCCTGGTCATGAGTTTGGCAAAATAATATGTGGTTTGCAAATACTGAAGTCACATGATTTTATTTATTTATTAATTTATTTTAACCCCTATCTAAGGACAAGGGCACTACTCTCATCACAAGCTCATTATGACATTTTTGGTCTAAAAATTACCACAATGTTGATATAGTTTTATTAGGAGACTGTTGATGAATAATAGGCACCCAAAACCTTGTTCTAGAAGTAGCCTGTGTCAAATGTATCCTCATATAAGGCAATGTACCAAGTAACCTTTAACTGCAACATGGTTATGGAAAAACACAGATAAGCTAGAGGAATGAATCAGTGACTTCCATAGACGTCTTTTATTAATCTGTGTGGACCAATCAGGTCTAAAATATGCCTGCTCTGGCAATGAATTCGAATTTCTTTCCACTGAAAACCAGTTCCTGGAGGCATCTTATTGCGAAAGGTCTGTTCTCATTTAAGTCAGAAGTTAAGTGTTAGGTTTAAAAAAAGAAGAAGAAAAAAAAGAATATGTGCTATTGTTTGAAGTCCTGAATAATTGCTTCCTTATAATCACACAAGCAAGTTAGTCATTCTCCGGCGAGTCGATCTTGATAAAGCCAGAGAATGCAGAGGCAAGACAGCTTTTGATCATGTGGTTGGATCTAAGGCCCTCTGGCCGAGGTGTTGAACAAAACAAGAGAGAAATGTTTCTTGAAAGTTGATGTAGTTGATTGTGTGTTTTCAGGGTCAGGTCTTTGCTCCAACAGTAAGAAAATCACATGAAATGCAATTTAAACAATGTATGTCTTTCAAGCACTCTCCATGGAAAGGGTTATCTTTACGCATAGGTCATTCGCAACAGTTCTTGGTTCAATGTAGGAAATGTTCTGGATACCTATGGAGATAACCAAGACACTCCCTGGTTCCTCAAAGATCCTGATGAATTTGTTCCTAAACAGACACCCCCCCCATTTCCATCTTAGCTAGTGATTGGTTTATGGTACATCCCACTCAACACTTTGTTCCCACCGCCATTTATCTCTGTGCTTAAGGTTTTATGGCACCTCATTGTCACAAAACTCCAGAGCCCTTCAATTAAATCCCTCCTCTACCTCTGACAGCTGACTTTGTTGTTGCTGCCAAATTGCTCCATCCCCATGCCAATGCAGTAAACAGCGGAGCAGCGCCGCACTGGGGACTGATCACTGGGGCTTATCGGATCAGACAAGTTCCAAGATTTTGAATGGGCCCCGCCACACACACCCTCTCGCTGGGTTTATGACATCTACTGAGCTGGCTGGCTGTCTCGCCCTCTAAACCAGCATGAAGAGGGGAAAAAACAGGTCAGGAGTCAGGAGCAAACGTTAAGGCCTGGATGTCCTCTAGAATGCAGAGAGATCCGTGTCTGACTCGGCCTGGTCCGTCTTTGACTGGAAGCCCACCTACTGGAGGGATTTTCATGTTTGGCTTTGCTGAAATGAAAATAGCTATTTCAAAATGACTGTACTTTTGAGTCAGAGATTATAGTTATGGGAGGCTAGTTTCCAAAACACAGGCGTGGAATGTATATTTGATGAGGAGTAAATGTACAAGTAGCAACAGTTTCACAACCCCTCTGGCACCAATCAGTTAAAGGGATATACGGTACTTTGACATTTTGAATTTAAACGGGTTATTCTTTACCAGGTACTTAGTGGAGGAAAGTGTCTGCATTTGTCCTTCAGTTTCCCTAAAATGGCACGTAATCATTAGCATTCCTCATTGAAACCATGGGGCACATAGCTTGCAGTGAGCTTGTAGCTAGTTGTGTCACATTGATGAATGCAATGTGGAATGCTAATATGCCATTTTATGAAAACTGAAGGACAAATGGTGTCTGACGAAGAACAATAACCAAATAAAATTCAAAATGCCATCATATCGCTTTAAAGGTTGTACCTCTTCCCTGTTGAAAGTGAAATCATTTCGTAGGCTAACTGGTCACTGCACACTTTCGTTGACAAGATTAAGCACACAAACAACACAAGGTGCAAAGAAAGTTCAATGCAGAGCCTAAGCTGGATTTATCAAGATGAAGTGGTTTCAAGGGTGGGCTAGGCCTCTTTTTTTTATGACTGACTAATTATAAAAGCTGCCCGTTTTGATTTCGTTTAACACTAAGCCTCCTCACAGAGACCATTCAAGGACCAGAGACAGAGGATAAAAGTGCTAATCCTTACCATGTGCACTGTTAATTCTGGGAAAAAAACGGGACCGTGCTTTTCTAACACTTTAATTGGCAATGGGAAGATACAGGGGTGATAGAACAGATGAACTCTAGAACACTCCCTTTAGGTGCCAATTCAGGTTTCAAATTGGGCCAATGCTGACCATGCTTGCGCTTGAAATTAATCAAAATGGACTTTGCATTTACCATTCTGGATTCTCGAAAAGTATCAGGAATATGAGACTGAAGTTATGATTCACCACCAGTTCTGAAGGAAAGATTAAGTATCAAATCCCTCTAGCGATCAATAGAACTGATGTTCATGGTGGAGACACGCCTTGCACCGTGGGTCACAAGACTTCATCTTTCTGACTTTTCTCCAGACTCTATCTCGGTGTTAGATCAGCGGGGTGGATTTGACGCAGCATGCCACACGTTTTTTCTCATGGTAGCGTGTCGCAAGGTCATTGGTAGTACTGCACACAGGTTGCTGCGGCAGTGGGAAAACGAGCAGCTACAGTATATGGAGGCCTATAGAGAACGGGGACCACCACGGGGCAGACTCGTGCTCTACTTCAAGAGGGGAACGGGAGGAAACAAAGAGATTACGAGGTTAAATAGAGTTTAGTGAAAGATCAGGCCTATTAGGATAAATCAGAAACCCTGTGTGAGATTAGGGAGAGAGATAAAAGCCAGGAAGAGGGGTCTTATCCAGACATTACAGGAGTAGTGTGGCTGTGTAGTCAGTGCCCTACATTGAGACACTATCTGGGTTTTAATTCACTGTGGCGTAATGAAATTTCTGTCCATAACCAGTTTCTATACAAAAGAGCATAAGCAAGAGTCAAATAGCTGATTTTACCACTCAGATTGTGTGGATTAAGGGATCAAAGTCTTTGAGGAGCATAGGGCAGTGGGCACACAGAATAATTTGAACATTCTTGCTTACTGAAAAGAGATAGATCGAGAATTTGCTTTCCTATACCTCACTGCTCATGCCAAAAACAAAATTTTTCTTAAAAATAGTTTGAATAGTTCCCAGGCCTTACGTAGTGAGGCTGACTTCTAATTTACCCCTTAAAGAGAACACAACCATACTTAATCTTCCTTGAATGTTTGAGTGCTCTGATCTGCCACTGATATACTTTGGCAACCCAATCTATCATTTTGCGAGCATGTTATACAAAGGCACCATAGTACATGACTGGCATATTATACTCACATCAAATGTTGTTCAGCGGCACTCTTTAGCTCAGAGGATCTCTGGTGTTCAGACCAGCCGTTTGAGGTCATGCAGCGAAATGTCCGTTTTAACGTCTTCTGTCTTTGCTCTGATTGCAGCTTTCAGGACCAAGATCAAGGAGGTGAGGCGAGAGAACACGGACCGCAAGGTGATCCTGCAGAAGAGGAAGAAGATGTTGAAAGAGGGCAACTTGAAGAAGAAGGACCTGAAGAAGCTGGTGTTGTACTTGAAGAATGGCGCCGACTGCCCCTGTCAGCAGCTGGACAATCTGGCCAACCAATACCTGATCATGGGCCGCAAGGTGGACAAGCAGTATCTCCTCACAGGCATCCACAAGTGGGACAAGTCCAGCAAAGAGTTCAAAAAGGCCATCAAGAAACTCAAGACCTACAAATGCCCTGCCTTTGAGAATGTCTTCAAATAATATGGCCCCCCTTCATTCGCATCTCATCGTACATAAGAACTTGCACAACCATAAAAACCCAAATGTTTGCTTTCTATTGTTTTGTTTATATATCTATATATCTTTGTATATTTACATACCGGTACTTTTCCGTTGCCCATTTCTAGTTGAACATGGTGATCAAGGAAACCTTCCTTTACTTGAGTTGGGTTCCCCCCCCCCAAGGACATTTTAGTAAAATCCCTTCTTTTCTGAAATTATTTCCATTATATGTATGTAGATACTTTGTGTTACACATTTCCAGAATGTGCTGTAAAGAAATCCTATAGAGGTCAGTGAATTTCACTGACATCGCTGAACTTCCTCTTGCTCTGATCATGTAATAGATCATAGAATCAATAATTGGAATACAGAATTGACATTTGCTTGTATTTTTTTAGCTTTAAAAGCCACACTGTAGAGATGAGCTCAAGTTAGGGTCATTTTGTTGAATAACTTATTGACAGTAGTATGATAGAGTGCTGCCTTCACCTGATTGCTTTGTCGAATTAATGACTGCACTACCGTTGATTTGTGATCATTTCATTTTTCAGTCGCCTCATTCCATTGACTATATTTTGACGATTTCATTATTTTTGACTTGAAAATATATCATTTTCATCTCAAATATACAAACCGCCCCAGACATTTGAACTTGAGTCCCAAAAATTTTAATCCAAAAAAACCAACAACTTAAAGATCAGTTCAGAGATACTATGTAGGCCTCTTTTGTGCCAAATACCAGTGTTGCATTATAATGTGTATTACACAGTATACCAACTACACAAAGAACAAAGCAATGACCAATTGTACCAAGAACAATGTTCTTGTAAAAGACTGTCTGATCTTTGTCATTTACTGTATGTGGTCAGTTGACATTTGACCAAATTCTTTTTATTTTTTATTATTATTATTTTTTTTTTTCAAAATACATTCTAAATGGAGTAATCGCTATCCATCAGTAATGGCAATCACTCAGTCTTCTGAAAACTGTTTGTGGCCTCACTTTTTTTAAAGTGAAAAGAAATTGAAGTGGTAAAAATAGACAAATCTGTTTCTGATTGTTTTGCTCAGTATTGCAGGTCCATTTTAGCACTATTTTGTTACATGATTTAAAGTTTGAATGTCAGCAGTGCATTGCTGCCCATTATTATGTACATACAAATTTTACATAAATATGGAAAAAAATGAAATGGTGTCTTGAATAATTTTGTTACACCAGGGTCATTACTAGGACATCACGTCCAATCCTGGTTGGTCAGAGAAAAGTGAGGGTCCAGGGACATACAAACACTGGTCTGTAGCAGTTCTCCGCTATGATGAGTGAAACTAGATATAGTGGTTATTCATGGGATTCAACCATGATACTTGATTCTACCACGTCAGTACCGATATACCTTTGGCTTAGCCGGAAGTACCTTTAGATAAACAGTGATTTATTTTCATTCAGTTAAAGCTGCAGTAGGGCAACTTCGGAGAAATTAGCAAGAGTGAGTTTACCTGCCCGGCAGTAATGGAGCAAGCTCTGCATAACTTTTCAAGCCCATGCATGCGCAACAAAGGTTTTCCACAGACTCCCAGAGGCACCAGCAGCTTTAAGCTGAATTTAAAAAAAAAAAAAAATTTAAATGACAAATATTTCCCAGCCTCTGATCGGCAGGTAGTTTTCTTAGGTGTACTTTCTACGAGGAACACAATGGTGGTGTTAGATTTCCGATGCGACCCTGGGAACACCACTTGGCAGGCCAAAAACATGATTGGTTGTTAAGATTCAGCTCCCCAATCAGATGTTTTTGGCCTGCCAAGTGGTGTTCCCGGGGTCACATCGGAAAACTAACACCACCATCGCGTTCCTCGTCAAGAAATACATGCAACATGCAAAACCACCTGCCGATCGGATGCTATATATTTTTTGTTTGGTTGTTTGAAAAATTCTGCTTAAAGCTGGTGCCTCTGGGAGTCTGTGGAAAACCTTTGTTGCGTGAGCATGGGCTTGAAAAGTGATGCAGAGCTTGCTCTATTACTGCTGGGCAGGGAAACTCACTCTTGCCAATTTCTCCGAAGTTGCCTACTGCAGCTTTAAGTTTCACATTAGCGATGAGTGCATATTATCTGGAAAAGACGAAACAGGGCATGTGCTCATGAAACTAGAATATATCATGTCATATCATGTCAAACACATTGCTGCTCTTGAGCCAGACTAGATTTCCATGTTTTCGAAAAAATGGATCTCTCACACATAATGTTTTCATTCCTCCTTCTCTGACCATGTTCTTCAAACAATCCAGATTCTTGTCTTGACATCTTACAATTCCTTAAAGGTTCATTGTGGTTTCACAGGCTGTTGGTTCCTTGGTATGCTGTGTGTAAATGCAAATTTTGCGATCTACGTCATTAACAGTCTATGCTGATGCTGAAGTTTAGTGCTTTCTTAACCAAAGGGCAAAACCGTCTAATCAACTTTCGAAATGAAAAGATTTGTTTTCAAAAAAAGATTTTGCTGATGAACATGGTTCCCATGCTGCATGAGTTCCCAAGCCATTTAAATTAATATATCAACAATAACATGCAAATGTATACACATCACTATTGAGATAATAAAACAAGCCTGTCAGGGACACGGAATCGTTAGCCAGCTCTATTACCATTCCACAGTAACTGGTTCCAAATAACGCATTGCAAATGTTACAGTATATTGTAAATATTTATTTGTGTTAAAATTGATCATGTCAGAATAACACGAATAAACAACAAAGCAATTAACATTTTTTAGTCGTTCCTCCTATCAATAGAAATGTCTTGTTAAAAATCCGGAAGTATCAAACGGACCGGCGTCTTGCCCATCTGGTTCCAGTAACAGCTTTGGTATTGCAAAATACATGTCAGATGTGGACTGGGCTTTCTAATCATTGCTTCAGCTGTCTTCAAAAGAGGCCCCAGAAACACAGGGCCAGGATACAGCTTTATTCTATTAGGAAATGATCTGTAAAGAACATCCTGTTGGATTCCAAGCCTCATAAACATTCTCATGGTTAGATATTTTTAACATAAAATTTAAAATCCACAAATTGCAAAAATAATAAATAAATAAATAAATGATGGAGTGGTCCATGTCAGAGGTTAGGAAAGTGTTCAATTTATGGTCCAATATTATTACCATACTTGGTTTTTACACAATGTGATAATAAGCTACTGACTTAATAACTGCACAGTCGTATGCCATGGATTGTAGCCATTCAATGACTATTGTGTGCATACAGTCTGTGTAAATGTGCCACTGCTTGCACACATCCTTTGCATCTTTGGCTTGATGAAAACATCACTCTCATCTTAACTCTCCCATCATGACTGCTAAACTGTCGATAACTGGCGCCCTGTGGCCATGAGAGGTAACTGCACCTTGCTTAAACATGGAGGGCAAGCGAAAATGGCAACAAAAAATAGATTTCTTAAAGCAAAGTAACTTTGGGCACTGTTTTACATTTTTATCAAATGGAGTCTGCACACTATGCCCCCGCTCGAAACGTCACATGTGGTGGTTATACCAATAAATGTTCATGGTAGCATAGTCTAGTGTGCTGACTCTATTTTTCATATTTTTACTTTTTCAAGGTTTTTTCTGTCCAGCACCTGGCATTTAATTGTTTGGATGTATGTGCTTTTGCCATTAATGCCAAGAATAGCTCTTTACTGAATGTGTCATTGCGAAGTGAAGCCATTCTGGAAGGATTTCCCTGCACTAAGATATCAGGTCTGATATGTAACTGATGCTTAATCAATGGTTTATTAACATATACGGTTTCAACTTGACAACATAAACATTCTAAATGGACCCATGTCTATTTCCTGTTGCAGTGTTTGCTAAAATCAAAGTTAACAGGAAATAAATTAGGGTTCAAGCTGTTCCCCTAGCAACACAATTCCACTGAAACTGTCTATAGTAGTTCCTCATTAGTTCCTAGGTACTTAATCATTATTAATGTGCCCCCTAAATTAAAGTGGCAAATAAACAGATACATTGAGGGTATCTTCTCGGTATCATCTGAGTATCTTCTGACATCATTGTATGTATTCTTTTTTCAAATGCAGCTCCACATCCTCACATTAACTTGAGGGAACAATAAAGTGTTAGTTAGACTTATAGCGCAAATGTTTGGCAGCCGATATTTTTTCACAGAGTTCCAAACATTTTGTTTTATGGATCTCTGAACCCAGGCTGAGCCTTGAGGTTTTAAAAGTGAGGCAGTTCTCTGTTCTTAATCCATGTATGTGCCTTCAAAGGCACAACCATTCCCCTAACTGCTGTTTAAAAACAAAACAAAAAAAACAACATCCTTTGTATTTAATGGTATAGCTGTATTCTCTGTTTTATGGCACACCACCATCAGTAGCCAGCAACATAAAAGGGTCATTTTGAGTGTTTTGTGTAGGCAGCCCAGCCATCCATGACATGTACAGCTATAAAATGGAAACATGTGTTTACAGAGATTCAGATTCAACTAAGCAGTATATCAAATGTTTCCCCTATACGTAAAAACGTATGATAAATATGAATACACTATTCACTGGCTTTTTAAGAGCTTAAACCCTTTTCCATTTCAATAGTTACTATACATATAATTATGCAAACACAACTTAACATAATAATTAAGCACAATATTATTTAGACAGTTTGACTTACTAATACATAGAACTGGTTCAGCTCTTTGGGCTAACTACCACATCTGAATCACTGAAAAATATATATTGTTTTTATTATTATTATTATTCTTTGCTCTTTTGCAGGCAAGCTAGAGAGCAAAGCATGAATGTCTTTAGAATGGTCTGCAGCAGTCAGGAGGAATGATGGTCAGTAGCCTACACTGTGCTTGTGGCCAGATTCTTTTGGAATGGTGATGTCTAGAACCCATATCACCCATATCACCCGGACATTTCCATGGGAATCATCACTTGTTGATCTCACTGCAAAGCTGTAATTCATCATAACTTTCACCTAAAAGTTATTCATAAACCTATCCCTTACCTTAACCCTAACCTTAACCACTTCCAGTACCTAAAAAAACTGAAAATAAATGTACAAATGTCTTTCCCAGCTATGGGATCTAGACACCACCTTTTGGAATTCTGGGATCCCAGTCAATTTGGCTGGTTCGTCCAATCAGTCTTCTTGCTGTTAACTGTGAGGAGCTGCAGGCAGTTTGCCTTTCACAACTCTTCAGTGTTGTTCTCAGCATGTCATCATGACTATAACAGCTTTTGAATTCTGAAAGAAAACAATATAACCTGAAAGGAACTTAAAACAGAGAAACAATAGTTTTTTCTTTCTTTTCTTTCCCTTTTTTATTCGCACAAGCACACAGGGGGGTAGAGGAAAGATGTAGAGCCTGCTTACACATAGGGCCAACTGCCATGTGTTTTTGAATAATAGCCATTAGTTTTAAGAGGGTGATGTCATCGTAGGTTTGCTGTTCCAGTAACTATATTCCTCCAGACTTGGATCTGCTCCCTCGCATGATAGGATTCCCGAAATGCATGAAAGATTCTTATTTTGTGTTGTAATTTGTTGGCAAGGAAATATTTGCAATAAACATAACAGTTTGGTGAGTGTATATCCCGTCTACCATGATGATGCATTAGGCCTATAGCTTTCAGGGAGAACTCTTCTTGCAGCAAAAAAAAAAAAAGAAGAAAAAAAATCTCAGCTTTATTTAGCGACAGTAAAATTTGATTAATTCAGCATTCAATTTGCAGCTTTCAGCAAGCAGTTAAGGCCATTACATTTAACAATCTCTCACTGAGTCGTATCCTCTTTGCCTATGAACTTGGGCAAGGCAAGAGCAAATACAGGTCTCTGAATAAAGTTTTGTGATGCCAACGTCAATGTGTCCATGCCGTTTTTGGAAGCACTTCTCTATATATCAGTCACCAGTGTGACCAGCCACGAGTTGTAAAAATATTTGGCAAAAACATGAGGATTTATGATTGGCCATTAAAAACCATGGGACCTGTTAAAAATAACCACAGTGAAAAAGAGGGTAATTTGCTCCTGCACTGCTATGGGACCAGGTACCTGTAGTCTATGGCTAACTGGCTGAGGACTAGATGAAAATGGTATACTGCACATCCCACTTGTTGGATCATGTAACGCCACAAATTTAAGAGCTGCCACTATGTTTAGATTAGATTTAATGATTGAACTGAATTATTATCTTTATCAGCATTAGCTTTTGCTGTTCATGACAAATTATATTAGAGATGTTGCTCACCGACTTTGATGTTTATGTTTAAAACATATGAAGAAAAAAAGAATTGTTTGTCGTAAATGTGTCTTGTAGATGTCTCATAAAATCCTAGTCTGGCTAGGCTCATGAGGTCAGCTTCATGACTGTGAATCAGCCAAGCCCATTGACATCATACCAAAGGTTCAATTGTTGCTCAATTGTGTGTCTCAGGTTCCTGTGCCAACAATTTTAAGTGAATTTCATAAACTGGCCTCCAGCAGAGAAACTATCAACAGCTGTTGCTCTGTGGGATTACAAGTGGGCTGCATACAGCCTACATACAACTTTACTAATGGTACTTAAAATATTTCAAAACACAGTAGATCTACAAATCATCCGAATGGGGTTCAGTTCCAAGGTCAGGCACCCCCTATGTACTAATGTAAACATTTCCCTCCATTTGCTTATTCCAGAGATCCCCCAGTATACCCATGTTTCATTATCAGTCAGTTGTATCCTGCTCTAAGTATATTAACATCTGCAGAAACACAGTAGTGGTTAGTCTCCGAGTCAACTTTCTACCTCACTCAAGCAGGCGCCTTTGAAGCGGAGCTGCCTGCTTGTTATGTTATCTTGAAGTATTTACGCAAAAACAGACAGCTTTATAGTTTTTTCCATCTGAAATGAACGTACATTACATATTTACTTTTCCTGGCAAAGTGCTCCCCTTTGGAAAAAGACAAAGTTATAGGTGGTCTTTAAACAGAATGCACACATACAGTGGCTGTAATCATGAAGGTGCATGACACTTTCCAAAGGTAGCAAGTGGTTCAAAACACAACAATATTATCTACCCCAAGAGTCAACTTAAATCAAAGGCGAGTGAACTGTAACCTAAATCAAAGGCAAGTGAACTGTAACTACAATGCTCGCATGTTGAAATTTTGAAACACTTTGCCATTTTGTGTGTTGTACAGTTTGACTTCCAAGTACCATAGTGCCTACAGCTTAGGTAGAGGTTAGGGTTAGGGTTATAGATAGGTGCTGCATGGACTAAATTACAATGTGAC
>OMKL01138707.1:0-15188 GCA_900302295.1 Parasudis fraserbrunneri | reverse complement strand
TATAGATGCAAAGGTCATGAGAGAGAGACTGTGAGGGAGTCAAACTAAAGGTACAAACTCAATAATATGTGCAGAAGCCATCAAGCCAACGGGTCCCAGTTGCATTGGTATGATATTCCATCAGGTATATCAGTGAAATGCTTAGGATTAGAAGTTGTGTTGTACTGGTATTGGATATGTGCAGATGCAAGCTGAAGTCGTGTATCAGTATATTGGGAGGATTTCCTCAATACTAAAGCCAGATAACAAGAGCCATATTTTCATTTATTCATTCAACATTTATTTATGCTTGAGAATCACTGAGGATTGCCCTCATTGCAATGATGGCGAGATTACAAGCAAGTCAAAATAAATAGTCAAAACACAGATGAATATAAGGAAAGAAATCAGTAAAACAGTTACACATTGAATGAATAGGACAAAGCACAGATGAAAAAATCAAGAAAATCTGTTAAAACAGTTACATATTGAAGGAGGGAGGTTTGTGACCATGGTTTTAAACAAAAGGCTGACTTTCCGAGATCAGACCGTGCTCGGGGGAACTTAAGCATAAGCCAGTCATTTGAACAAGTTAGATAGGGTCCATAGTTCCAATCCAGCATCATTGCGATATAAGGTGGTAACTTCCCGGCAACGGCCTTAAAGATGAACAGATACCGATGTTCATTTCGCCTCTCTGCCAGAGAACCAACCCACTTTTAACTATCACCAGTTATAAATCTGAGGGCAGAGTGATATGCGGCAGGTCAGGCATCAAAGCAAAGCCACTCGATTGTATTTTCAACTGCTAGAAGATGTCTCTAACGGAGAAAATGAACTATATATCAGATAATTATTACTGTCAAATGCCCCTAAACTAATGGTCTAAATCTACACTGTTCAGTTAAAGTAATGAATTGGACTCAGGCTCGGCTGATGCTTAAAGTTCAGAACAGTGAACTGTGAATGAACTCTGAACTGAACTCTGAATCTGTATCAGCAGTTAAAAAATGGTATCAGCGCATCCTCGCCGTGGGTTGAAGTAAGGGGTTGGGTCAAGCAGTCTTGGGGGACATATTGTCTGTATCCTGCAGAATTCTATCAACTCCAAAAAGTCAGTCTCCCATTAGTTTTTCTAACTTACAACGAGCAGAGCTGGACAGTTTAAAGAGTCAGCATTTCAAGTCAACTGTGAAACTACGGGAGTTGAGTTTCTCGTGTATTTCCCCATGTATTACAATGTGGTGTCAGTCCTTTGGTTTTTGCACCAGGGTCATGAAACATTTACTACACATGGGAGACAGCATCAGCTGTCAGCGGTGGAAGAGGAAGTACCTTACTCCTTTACTTCAGTAGAAGTAGAAATATCCTGATAGCATTATAGTACTCTGGAAACAGTAAAAGTACTATTTTGATTTTGATTATTTGAAGTGAGGACACAATCACACGTGCAATTTTATGGAATAAGCACATCATTTAGTGTTTGAGTATACATGGTCCTCATTCCCGGACTGTGTTGAATAAATTAATAAGGACAACCACTACACTTAGCTAGCGTGCCTATTCCCGTATCAAAAGTAAAAGTATTTCGATATCATGTTATATTTCCGTTCAAAGAAGCATTCCATCATTGATGTATTAACCTCTACAGTCATACGTGAAGCCCAAAGTGTTGGCTGAGTTACAAGTGTGCTTGCACTGATGGCTTCCTCTTTAAGCTGACTGGTTCAAAGTACATCATTTGTGGCTGATGATTGCTTGTCTTGTATGCAAAACCCTTTTATTAAAAGTACCTAGTACTTGCAGGTGTAACGGACAAATATAGTGGAGTAAGAAGTAGACTATTTCCTTTGTTGTACAGTAAAAGTCTGCAAAAATGGAAATACTCAAGTAAATTATACTTAAGTACAGCACTTGAGTAAAATTACTTAGTTGCTTTCCACCTCTGGTTGTCAGTTACACTAACCAAAAAACAGTAAAATTGTAAATAATGAGGTTTGTGCAAAACACAAGTATATTTTGGTTAGCGAGCAGGGCAGTGTGCGGGACGGCTTAGGGCAGAGAGCAAGGAGAAGTCAAAGCAGCATCATAATAGCAGAGGCTTTCGAATGGAAAGAAATCAATGGAAGCGAAGGAATCCTGTGCTGAAGGAGCTGAGCTGGGAATTGATGCTCGCAGAAGTTTCCACTTGGCGGTGTCTTTGAACCACATCAATAATGAATAGAAAATCCTTGCACTACTTGTCAATAAACTAGCAAGCTGATATGCATCATGGATGTTGAGATTTGACATGTCGATGTCTGCTTCTCTGTGTCAGAGTCACTGACCCCCATTTACTCCGACCATGATTCTGGTACCCTCGAAAGGGACGATCTCTGGACATAACATAAAGAATTCTGGGATACATATCAAGTTAACCTTCTTCAATATGAAGTACCTTGTGGAGCGGGGGGATGGCATGGCTGGTGGTCCGTTGGGCGAGCTGACATCTCTGTCTCCTCCTCTCTCCCGGCAGTTCATGGCATCAAGTGGACTTGCAGCAATGGGAACAGCAGCTCTGGCTTCTCAGTGGAGCAGCTGGTGCAGCAGATTCTGGATAGCCACCAAACCAAGCCACCTCCCCGGACTCACAACTGCCTCTGCACGGGCACCCTGGGTAAGGGCCAGGGGGAGGGGTGGTGCCGGGCCTCAGGAGAGAAATGGAAAGACAGATGGAGAAAGAGAGAGAGAAAGACAGAGAGAGATGAAAGGTCATAGAAAGACAGTCTATTTTAAGCAAGGTCAGAGAAGGTGGCTAAGGTCTTTTACAGGTAGGAGATTCATAGTGACTGTAGAGAGTCAGGCTCATGGCTTATTACTCACTGTTGATTGATTACAGTTTCAAAGCCATATCTGAAACAGTCCAGCTGTTCTGTATTTTTTACTGGCCAACTTCATAAGACTTTCCCTCAGGAAAGTGTGTAGGGGAGAAGGTCATTCGCTAACTTGAAAAGCAGACACATTTTGTAGAACCCCCCCAATTGCATTTTTTTTTATTCTAATGAGCTGTGGTAACAAGACATTCAAAGTCTCCCCATAAGCTTCTCCTAATTTATACTGAGAAGGAACAAGATAGTTTATCACCCTCCGTGGAGAAAATTCCTTTTCATAGACTCATAAATACACAAACAAACAAACCAATAAACCAGCGCTGACAGCTTCACACAACTTCTCTGTCATTTACGTAATTTCTTTTGTCGCCGCTCCTTTGTCAGGAGGAGGATTATTGCTCGCTTCTCGTGCACACATAATTGATTGTATCTCAAGTCATCTCTCATACATCTCCCTTTTCTTTTCTTTTTTTTTCTTTTCTCCTCTCCTCTCCTCTCCTCTTCTCTCCACCCAGGCGCAGGGAGCAGCGTGCACCACAAGTGCAACAGCGCCAAGCACCGCATCATCTCCCCCAAGGTGGACCCTCGCTCGGGGGGCTACGGCAGCGGCCACTCCGAGGTCCAGAACAACGACGTGTCCGAGGGCAAAACCGAGCACAGTAGCCATGGCGGAGGCAAGAGCTCCGGGGGAGGGGGAGGAGGAGGAGGAGGAGGAGGGGGCAGCGCCAGGGAGAAACGCAACGGCAAGGTCCACAAGCCAGTGCTCCTTCACCAGAACAGCACGGAGGTGTCGTCCACCAACCAGGTGGAAGTCCCCGACACCACCCAAAGTTCGCCCGTCTCCATCAGCAGCGGGCTGAACAGCGACCCGGACATGGCCGACAGCCCCGTGGTGACCGGGATGGGCCACGTGGCCTCTGTCATGTCCGGCCTGTCCCAGAGCGTCTTCATGTCCGAGGTCACCGGAGACCCCGTCTACAGCATGTCTCCCACAGGGGGTCCCAACGCTCACCTGATGGGTGCTGACGCAGCCTCTCAGGGCATGGTGCTGTCTGTGGCCTCCGACAGCCACAAGTTTGCCTTCCCTGGTGGAGTAGGGGAAGCCGGTGCTGCCGGGGCAGGAGACAGCCTGTCCATGCTGTCTGCAGCTGGAGTGTCTGAGGAGCTGGTGCTTTCCAGCAGCCTAGACTCTGGAGCCCTCAAGATTCCAGAGACCAATATGAACTTTGACCCCGACTGCTTCCTGAACAACCCCAAGCAGGGCCAGACCTACGGCGGCAGCGCGATGAAGACCGAAGGCAACTCTTCCTCAGCCTCATCCTCCTCCGGTGGCAGCAGCAGCACCAACGGCAGCCTGCAGCGCTCCCCCTCCATGTCAGACAACGGCTACAGCTTCAGCGCAGCTCTGGTGAAGAACATCAAGACGGAGGACACGTCTTTTGAGCAGCAGCTGGCCAAGGAAAGTGGCTACCAGGTGGGGGCGGTAGTGAACTGTGGCAGTGGAGTGTCTGTGTCCTCTGGGGCTGGTTCAGCCCAGGGAAGCCTCACCCTGACCCCAGCAGGCTCCCTGCTGCCCTCTGGTGGTGGCCTGAGTCCCAGCACCACCCTGGAACAAATGGATTTCAGTGCCATCGACGCCAAGCAGGACTACACGTCCACTGCTGCCTCTGTGGGCTATGGCCAGGCCATGTCCAGTCCCCACATGGCCCACCAGAATCGATCACCAAGCTTCTTCCTCCAGGATGCCTCTCAGACCAGCCAGGCCCAACAGGGGAGGGCCAGCATGAGCCAGAAGACCCACATGATGGAGCACAACTCCCACGATTCTGGAGCCTACATGGGCCTGCAGGTGGTGAAGACAGACTCTCCTGGCAGCAATGGCCACCTCCACCACCATCACCAGGCCCACCAGAGCCAGCATAGGCCCAACTGTAATGGAGGCTCACCCACAGAGGGGCCTGGCCAGGCTGGCTCTCTCCAGCTGCTGCAGTACCAAGGGGGCTTCTCTGGGCTAGGCACTGAGCATGAGGAGGTGGTGGGCCTGGAGCAGCCAGGCAGCGTGGGCTCAGGCCAGACCGGAGCCACAGAGAATGGAGCAGACGGCCTACTCAAGTCTGGGGATCACATGCAGGCCTGTGGAGGGGGCAACACAGAGGGAGGGGGTGCAGAGCACTACATGCAGCAGGCCTCAGACACTGGGGCAGGAGGCGGAGGAGGGGGTGGGGATGGAGTTGCCATGCGTAATGGAAACAACAACAGTGACAACAGCAGCCGTTCCCAGCAGCAGCAGCAGCAACAGCAACTGCAACCTCTCCTCCAAGGTGCAGGCATGGTCCAGGGGCTGTACAACACCGTGGGAGCCCACCAGGGCCTGGGAGGGGGCCCCAACAATGGAGCAGCAGGAGGGACAGGCATGGAGATCAGCCTGGATCACTTTGACATCTCCTTTGGGAACCAGTTCTCTGACCTCATCAACGACTTCATCTCTGTGGACAGCAGCGGAGCCGCCATGTCAGCGGGAGGGGCCCTGTACGCCCACCAGCTGGTTACCTCCCACGGTTCAGACAGCCAGAACACAGCCAGCAGAGCCCCCCAGCAGGGCCAGGAGGATGGAGGGGCCAGGGGGTCTGGCTACAGCCCCTCCGAGCTCTGCCTTCAGCCCTGCTGCAGCCCTCAGTCTCTGAGCGGAGGGACCGCAGCAGGGGGAGCCACTGGAGAGGCAGGCTCCCTGTCTTATATGCATGTAGCTGAGGTGGTGTCTGCAGCTGTGGCCCAGGGGGCTCTAGGGATGCTCCAGGCCACTGGCAGGCTCTTCATGGTGACTGACTACTCCCCAGAGTGGTCCTACCCAGAGGTGAGTGTTCAGTCAAGTTAACATGCTGCTTTAACTCTCAGGTTTGAAGTCTGAAGGAACACTAATAGAATGTTTAAAAAAAAAAAAAAGTATTTGTATAGCACATTTCATTCATTCGAAACAACAACAAAAATACACACAAACATCCAAAAGTAATGCAAATCTAAATCTAAACACCTTATGAATACATAAAACATAGAAAGAACACCCCTCCCTTTCAGCACACGTACACACTCATGTGCACACTCACATGCACAAGCACACACACTAGGGTTGTTCTCAACTAAAGAAATTCATTGTCCCTACAGTAATAGTCATAGGCTTTGTCAACTAATCCATTAGTTGATTTGAAATCGACAAATCACCCTTCATGCTTACCAGAGATATGCTTATGATTATTCAGAAAATAACTCACTTAGCATGGGAAAAAAGCATAAAAATCGACTACTTGACTAAAGGCAACTTCCACAGCTTTTGATTTTACTCTTAGTTCATTTCTAGAATATCGCCTGGCCCTGAATATTACCTAAACTATTCAATAAATTACTGTACAAACTTTAAATTACAGTTATCAAACTCAGGAATGACCTATTCCCTGTTATGCAGCAGGCATTAAAGGTGCATCACTGTATGTGGTTTTGGGAGAGTCAGAGACGTAAAAAAAAAAGAAAAAGAAAGGAATATTTTCAGAACTGAACGAATAAACAATCTGTCCTCAGAGGAAATTGGTCTCTGTAACACTGTTTGAAGCTGAAGTTGAAGAAAAGTTACTGTGTCACTGTCATTGTTTACAAAGGTGGGGCTGACTCAGCGGAGCCCTCTTGCAAGGGGAGGGGCTTACAGAGGGCTCTGCAACGCACCAATAGCATGTGCTGTGAATGTTTTTCATCAAAAACCCGATCTTAGGAGCACAGTCATTACTTAGTTACCAAACCAATGGCACTGGTGGACAGCTTAGGCCAAAAACAGCTAATGCGCCAGGTTTGCACGTTCCTCAAGTCCCCCGTTTCGAACATTTCAACAATATCCCTTGCCAGAGGGCTCTGGTACTGACTCAAGGTGGGGCCTGCATTTTTGTTTACAAATATATTCTAGTCTTACGTTTGTTTCACAGTGCCTCAAAATGATTTCATTTCAATTTATGATGACATAAGCTACAATAATACTAAACAGTAAACTGACCCACCCCCCTCCCCCGAAACTGCATAGTGCAGCTTTAAAGGAACCATCAGTATTATGTATTATGCAAACTGGCCAAATATATCAGAAGATAATTCAAAATGAAATGTAATCTCAAATTTCAGAAAGCTAACCTCAGGTGATGTTTCCATTATCCAGTCCAGATAAGTGTGTGCATGCATCCAAAACCACAGAGGGCAGGTGATGAACCCAATGCAGTATGCAAGACACAGCTTGCATACTGCAGGGCTCCAATATCCAATCTTTAATGCACCAAGATGACGTTTCAAGCACACCTGCTCTTCATCATACTAAAGTGACAATGCACAACGCCATCTTAAATACCGTATACACATGATAGTTTGTATGTTCTCCCCATGTTTGCGTGGGTTTCCTCCGGGTACTCCCGTTTCCCCCACACCATAATAAAGACATGCATGCTAGGTATATACTCCTGTCATTGCCCTTGACCAAGGTACTAGTGTTACAGCTGGAGTTGGTCCCTGGGTGCCACACTGTGTGGCTGCCCACTGCTCCTAAATAGTTAGGATGGGTCAAATGCAGAGGACACATTTCCCCAAGGGGATTAATAAAGGATAACTTAACTTAACTTAACTTAACTTAACTTAACAATCACACAATACAGTCACATGTACTGTGACACTAGTGTGACATAGAAAAACATGCTTGGCATAGACAGAAAATGTTACTGAAAGAATACATTCAGTACAGTAAAATAGGTATACCCTACACCATAGATATACCCCAAAGTATATATATACATACATGCATACAAATAGATATAGAGGAAGACACTCAGTAGGGTGTCCATAACAAGCAAGCTGTTTCTTTGTTTATTTTATACATTATTTTTATTATCCTGTCCAGGTCTTCTTCTTTTGTTCAATTTTGGTAAGAAAGGCAGTGATTGGCTGTAGACCGTACCACATGACCACACCAAGCTGAGACTCTCATAGAACTGGAACAGATAGAAAGGTCCCTTCCCAGTGTATCATGGTAATCCGTAGAGATGCATAAAGTGTGCACTTATGAAGTATGCTGTTCATCACCACATCACGCCACTTGAGTACAATGCTGTTCTTCTACATGTGTAGAGGAAATTGATTGTTCTCATCTGTATACCACCACCTACAGTAGTTGCTCCTGATTTATTCTGTAATGAGGTACCTGTAAGGTTCAGTGTTCTAACCACTGTTGAATCTCAGATGAGGAAGAAGCAGTGTCTTCTGGGTAGAAAACAGGTAGAGATGTTCTTAATTTGCCTCTAACGGCATGGTAGTTGTGAGAAGGCATTGGCTGTACTGTGTAGATAGGAACTGCCCCCTCTAGTTTTAATCTTTTTGTGGTAATCTCCCTTTGTGATGGACCCACACCAGCTTTCTCAATCTCATGCATCAAACTAATCTTCTTTTGCATGATGACATTATCAAAAATTCTTTGTCAGAATGTATTCTGGTTACATGCGACCATTCGCTAACATGCGAATGGTCATTTGATTAGGAGTGACCTTTCCATCAATGTGAGTTGACATTTTCACATGGCCATTTGCTGTGAAACTATCCCAGCTGCGAACAGCACACTAATTTGCAAATAGGATTGTGGAATTATGTTCAGTGGAGTTTTACGGTCATCGAAGTGGTCCCTGGGCACAATTATGTCCTAGACTGCCATGGAACCTCTAGTAAGTGTCTCCATGCCCAGTGGTGCAGTGGTCAGCACTCTTGCCTCACAGCAAGAAGGTCCTGCATTCTAACCCAACGGGGGGGCCTTGTGTGGAGTTTGCATGTTCTCCCTTTGTTTGCGTGGGTTTACCCCAGGTATTCCGGTTTCCTCCCACACCATGAAAGACATGCATGCTAGGTACACGACTGTGATTGCCCTTGACCATGGCACTGGTGTTACAACTGAAGTTGGCCCCCAGGTGCCTGTCTGTGGTTGCCCACTGCTCCTAAGTCCGAAGTGGTTAGGATGGGTCAAATGCAGAGGTATCATTTCCCCACAGGGATTAATAAGGTATAACTTAGTTATGAGCCTTCTAGTGTGCTGTAAAAGCCATGATGCTGATGGTATCTTTTAAGTCTGGAGTTTTGCTCTGTGGTTGTGGTAATGTCCTACCCTAACCACTAGATGGCAGCACATTTATTTTAACATCAGTAGAGACTGATCATTTTCTACCTTCAACAGTACTGCCAGGCAAATGTACAAACTAATAATTTTGGTTAGTTAGTTTACATGCTGGTATGTACTGGTAAAGTTCTATACTCATGAGTTCCAATCAGAAAGCCCATCCTCTATCCTTCCCTTTGCCCAACCCACTCATTCAGTCAAGTAATTAGCTCTGGAATGAAGTGAAAAAACAATGAGACAAACTGAAGCCAAGGCTTCACTAAATGATCAAAGTAGCCTATAGACAAAAGACACACATGAACAGCATGTATTAAAAACCCATTCATGAGCCACACCTGATATTGCTTGGAAGCCAGGAGTCTCAGGGAGTTTAATCTGAGACAAAGAAAAAACATTCAGATGAATCGACTCCAAATGAACTAATCAATACAAATTATCAGACTGCCCAGCACTATTCAGCAGAGGTGAAAAGAATACTGAAATGTTTTATTTGAGTAGAAGTGCTGTTACTCAAGTACATATCTGGGAATGTAGACATTTTTTGTATAAAAATATGCGTGACCATTACGTAAAACTATTTTGCTAGTCCAAATCAACAACGATAGTATCAATTGTGGGAGGTAAAATTAAGAAAGATAGTTTTTCTATAAATGTCACTTGTGTGGCTAAAAATAAAAGTAAAAGTATGAGCAAAAACCTTTTAAAACAGACATAAAGATATAGCATTTTAAAAGTCCTCAAAAAAGTTGTGTTATTCAAAAACTCAAATATCATCCAGCTGCAGTCCCACAGAAGTGTGCTCTCAGGTGGCAGCATTCTCAGGGCCTTTCACATGACACATGCATGCTTTCTTTTGTCTGTTATTTAGGTTTATCTCCAACTGATGTATTTTCCTTTGGTTTTAGCTATGCATGTGAATAAACAATAGACGTAGAACCAAAACACAAATTATTATTCAAATTTCATTGGACAAATAATACATTTGGCGACTCACTAATGGTAGGCTAGATCAAATCAAATAATGTGATTGTGACTTACAATCACTCAATTGGCCTCATTCTATTAATTCAATTGGACAAATAAACATTTCGGCTACATAATGCCTGGAGTATATCACATAATGTTGCCTAATAACAAATTTAATTGTACAAATAATAAAAGTTGTCGGGGGTTAAATTCTACCAGAGGATATCTTCCAACATTGATGATCATAAGACAAAGTGTTTTTTGGCATCAGCATAATTAGGGCTAGACGTCAGGTCAAGTTAAGGGTTAGGTTTATAAACAATGTTTTTGGTGAAAATGATGACGAGTTCAGCCCAAAAATCTGAGAGAGTTGGGACCTGAATGCATGGTTCTGCAAGGCTGCAGCCATACCCTACTCCAAAATGTGCCCTAGGAGAAGTTAGAATTGGTTTGGAATTAAGCTTTTCACTTCTAACCTCTAGTGACCCCATCAACCGTCTCAACATTTTCAGACAGACAATGTGAGCAAATAATTTGTTTACGAGCAAATTGGGAGTAACTAATTCCTACCTATTTTAATCATGCTCAGCTATGTAGCCCCTGTCCAAAATTAAACTGCTACACAGGTGACACTCATTTTGATTGGGATAGTGCCTGGTGGAGATAATTATACATCACCTTTTGGGATGAGAAATGTTCAGCGTAGCTCAGGAATTCAAATCTGGTGATGAGGTCACCAGAGGTGGGCTTTATAAGAATGGTTGATACACCATTCGTCCACATGATGGCAGTAGAGGCCCTTATACAGAGATATTTTCTCCAGCTTGGTGTTGTTCACAGCAGTGTACTCTGGGTGGCAGGCAGCAACATATTATCTAATGGAGAATAATCAAACTTGACTCCTGACATTTACAGTATGTGAATATAGTGCATCAATCTGCACTGTATTACCGTGTTGAATGTTGTTGTGTTCTTCCAGGGTGGGGTAAAGGTGCTGATTACTGGTCCCTGGCAGGAGGCCAGCTCCAACTACAGCTGCCTGTTTGACCAGATCTCTGTTCCTGCCTCTCTCATCCAGCCAGGGGTCCTGCGCTGCTACTGCCCAGGTGGGTTGAGTCAGGAGGACCCTCACCGTCATCAGAGAAGAGAAGGGACATCAGGACGTGTTGTTTGGATCTTTTTTTCAGTAGCACATTAATTGCTTGGTGCACAGATGTTTCAGTTTTTTGAGTCATCATATTCAAGCCAACCATTAAGCCAACATTGTCAGCTTTTTTAACAACCTCAGCTTTTGAAAAGCAAGCTTTTCTTGCACCAAACGCAGTGCTATTACACCGGGTCCTTTAGTATTTTGGTGCAATGAGTCATCTAAAACTTTGGTTGAGTCCTGTGACCCGTCAGATAATCAACATGATTCACTGAGTGCCTGAGAACATAATATGATTTAGTCTGCTTGTGTGAGTTATCACTCTGCTTAGTGGACTTACAGTAAAGCTCCAACCCAGACGTTTATTGAGTAGCCTATATTAATTATGGGTATATACACATAATTATTCTTGAGGGGTAGAACTTGGTATTGGACATTAATCTTTGCAATATAATTTCCGATTCCCAAAGTAACTCAAATGTGTACAGACAGTGCAAATGTAAACAAATCGTCTGCTAAAGTTCCAAATTGGTTTCAAAACTTTTGCTAAGCTGTCGCATAGGCTACTATTAGGCATTCGATCAACAGCTCTGTCAATCAATTGAAGTGTGGAAAAGATTTCTTAGTCTTTGATGAAATAAACAGAAATGAAGCCAATTGTCTGAACAATGAGGCACCACAGGCGGTGTTGTACTATTATGTTGGAGACCATTAAAGACATTCTCACATGTTTTCATTCGCCCATAGGAAAGTGAAGTGAAGTTTGTAGTAGGGCTATCCTCGACTAACAGATCAGTGAAATTTTAGTTTTCCACATGCAGAAGGACCTCCTTAAATCTCATGCTTACCAGAAATGTGCGTATCATTATTCAGGAAATAACTAATTCAGCATTGAAAAAAGCGTAAAAATCGACTAATCAACTAACAAAGTCTTGGCCGACTAAGACCAAACCGACCAATTTAATCAACTGCTCGACTACGAGGAGGCAGCCCTTGTTTGTATTCTGAGTATAAACCTCAGTGGTGAAAGAGGCACTCAAAGATTTTGTAATGTTGCCTTCAATGTTATCGTTAGCGGATTCGTCATCGCTCGTTCAAAAACAATCATATCCATCTTGTTGTCTTTGAGCTGTCTACCACCGCGGTCTGAACGCAGCATAAGTACAGTGGTTGAGTAAAAAATACGTAGTCACTTTCCAACCCTGATACACACCGACACTGTATAACACTGTATGGATATTATCTAAAATACCTCCCACTTTCCCTCTCCCTCCCACAGCTCATGACACAGGCCTGGTGACACTGCAGGTGGCAGTCAGTAACCAGATCATCTCCAACTCCGTGGTGTTTGAATACAAGGCCCGCGCTCTTCCTTCACTGCCCTCATCTCAGCACGACTGGCTCTCGCTGGATGGTAAGTCTCATAAGGCCCTCCTCAGTTCGCCCTCGGCGCTGGTCACGTATGTCTGTGTGTCAGTGTCTCTCTCTCCCTCTCTTATCTTGCAATCGTTCCTCTTCTTCCTCTTTCTCTCTTAACCATCTGTTTTTCTTTCTTGGTCTATCACTTCTCTCCCTGTCGTTCGTGTTGTGTCTCCGGTTCTCTCCTCCCGGTCTCTTGATCTCACTCTCTATCTCCCCTGTGGCCTTGTGGATGTTGGCTGGATTGTCATACCTGTGCACCACAGCTCTCTCTCTGTCTCTCTCTCTTTGTCACTCCCTCTCTCTCCCTCTCTGTCTCTCGGTCTCCCTCTGTCTGCCTCTTTCTCTCTCTCTCCTTCTGTCTCTCCACCCTTCTGTTGCTATGCACGGCCATGATTCCTGACTTATACGTCTATGTGCATCGGCTTTCTCTGAAGCTAATTGAGTGTACAGAAAATCCTTGAAAGTTTTTGAAATTGAGAAAAAATAGAACCTTAATGTTTCTGAAATGGATGGACACATCACTGAAAAACGTAGAATATGAAAAATATAGTAATGTCAGCATTAGCATTCAAAATGTTTCTATTGTATAAATAATCTAGCAGACATGAATGAATGATTTCACATTTTGTTTATCAACAAGGTTGATGTGGAAGATGAGTTTCATGACCAATGTCATTTCCAGCCTTAAAACTTTAAAAAAGAAATGTCGTGCCGAATTAAAGTTCTTGAATCATCATCTAAACATTCTTTATTTTGATATGGAATCGTGGGAACAGTTTAGATTTCAGCACCCTGGACACTACCTGTGGTCCTTTCGAAGAACCCTTCCTTAGAGTGGTGGTTCCTCAACATGGGGTCCAGGGAGGTCCTTAAGACAAAGTTTTATCAAATGGGGGTCCACGGCCTAATGTCTATCAATTTTGGGGTCCATGACATGAAAAGGGTTGAGAACAACTGCTCAGAGAGTCCCTTTCCTGAAGAGAAACTCTGCTATGAGTTTGTTAGAGGCTTTTGCAGTGTTAAGAAGTGGTCCAATAGAAATGTCAGGATTGAACCATCTTCGTTCAGTGCTGTTGGTGTAGTTAGGACCAGTAAATATGGTGGAATCAGAAGGACTCTGGTCTGTCTGTAGTAGGGAAGTACTTGAAGGACTGACTTTCAGAAACGAGTGTTGGAGAATTCAGAATATATTTGATATCGGATGCCATGGTGATTTAAAGGGGAATTCCATCCATTTTCAGAATTCACATATGTTCTTCTTGTGCCCCAGGACAGTTCATTTGTGAGCATGCACTGCTCTCTCCTAAAGCTAGAAATCAGAGAGAGAACCCCCCAATCGGTGATGTAACTGGGATGTAAAATCTGGGACTGCTCCACAGACAATGAATGGGGCTCTGACTTTATGAGGCCATAAAATGTTTGTGTGAGCTCTTACACCCAAATCGGTTTTATATTCCATAATTTTTAGAAGGTCTGAACCAGAATTAAAACTGGTTAAGAGCTCACACAAACGTTTAATGGCCTCAGAGAATCAAGAGCCTGATTCATTGTCTGTGGAGCAGCCCCAGATTTTACATCCCTGTAACACCACCGATGGGAGGGTTCTCTTATTTTTAGCTGAAGGAGAGAGTGGTGCATGTTCACACATACTGACTGAACTGTCCTGGGGCACAGGAAGAACATGTGTTCATTTTTCATTTTTCATTTTTCATTTTTTTTTAAATGGATGGTATTCCCCCTTAACAAAGATAAATTATGTCACTGTAGATCTCCTACAATTTGGCTAAATCACAGTGTACATTTGACTCTTTAAGTGAACATTAAAACACCTGCTCTGTGTGTATTTGGGTCCAAAGTTTCAAATGTACTCATAGAGTCAAATATACATTGTGATTGTTGTAGAGTGACAGTAAAAAAGGTTTTGTGGATGACCATTACTAGATGGCATAATATGTTAGAATGGCCATTCAGGGCTTGCAACATCTGATTTCAGTGTGTGTGTGTGTGTGTGTGTGTGTGTGTGTGTGTGTGTGTGTGTGTGTGTGTGTGTGAAGGTATGTTTGTGTTCCTGTATGTGGATGTGTGTGTGTGCACATGTATGTTTATGTACCGGTATGTGGACATATATACTGAAATATATACATAATACTGTGTGTGTATGTATATATATATATATATATATGTATATATATACATACACACACAGTATTTGTGTGTGTTAGTGTGTGTATACTGTATATACTGTGTATATGTATATATATATATTATATGTATATACATACATACATATATATACAGAATGTGTGTGTAGTATGTGTATATACTGTATATATATATATATACAGTATATACACATACTACACACACACAGTCTGTATATATGTATGTATGTATATATATATAGTATGTGTGTGTTAGTTTGTGTATATACTGTATATATATATACATACATACATATATACAGTATATACATACATATATACATACATATATATATAAATATACAGTATGTGTGTAGTATGTGTATATACTGTATATATATATATATATATATATATATATATACATACATTCATACATACATACATATATATACAGTATGTGTGTGTGTAGTATGTGTATG
>OMKL01138705.1:13640-24358 GCA_900302295.1 Parasudis fraserbrunneri | reverse complement strand
GATAGCCAACAGACAACAGGTCACAAAGTTACAGAGTAGCGACTTACTGGTACACATGGTATAAGGATATACAGTACCGGAGCTCACATACAGTGCAAAGAAGTCACACACAGAACTGTAATGGACTGAAAGTCCCCCACCAAAAAAAAGAAGAAGAAAGAATACTTACATATATTTTCTGAAAGTATACTTTGTATGTATTCAGAAAGTATACTAAAGTTGTGTTAATTTGAAACCATTTAAGTTGTACTCACCCTGTTGCTCACCTGCAAAGATGTAATACTGAGACTTAAGATGAAACACTGAGACTTGATAGTAAAGCTCACTAAACTGGATTCCTAGAACACTACAGTGTACTTCGATTACACTTACAGCATATTAATGGCCATCATACTAAACATGTGCTTTGAATTGGTACATGAAAGCACATAAGAAGTACAAAAAATACATGCAAGTATACGCTCATAAAAGTACATATGGGTAGAAATATACTTTAAACACACTTAATATAATAAGAATATACTTTCAGTATAGAAAAATATACACGTTTTTGACTTGGGTCATGTCATGAAAATTGGCATTGTTACATGTGTGGACAGTGTATGGGACTCAAAAATACAGAATATTTAACAGAACTGCCATGAGAAGGTTTTGTGAAATGCTGCCCTAGCAATGGTAACATTCCCATTCCCGAATCTCATGCAACAAACCAATGTTCATTCCCATGACAACTTCATCAGAAGTTGTATGTCAGTCATCGTAACATGTCCCAGCCGAAATGACCCTTCGGGGATGAGGATAATTGACTGGGAATGGTCTATCCATCAGTTCCAAGTTTTATGGACATACATCAGGACACTGGCTCTTGTTTCATTTAGCAATTTGCTCAAGCAAATCTTTCTAGTTGTGCAGAGACAAAATAAATAATAATAATAATAATAATAATAGACCCATGGCATCCTGGAACCTGTAAATTTTCACTTTACTTACATAAAAGTTATTGCACCCCATACATTTTGCTGGGCATACACGTAAGTACATCAGGTATGATTTGGATAAAGATTTGCACAGTTTTAGCTCGACCTGCTTCCATCATCAGCACTTTAGAGTGCGAAGGTCATTGAATAATTCAGAGTCACAGTAAAAGAAATTCTCCCCTTGGACATTCCAACATGTGTGTAGTGGAGGTGGATATGTATACAAGGGGGGGGTGTGGATGAGTGGACATGAAATTAGGATTATGCTTATGATTAGCCTATATGCTAATGACTATTGTATAGCCTATATAAAGTAAATAAATAATCCATGCAATTCTTTAATTACTAAATAAATAAAGTCACTATAACATAGACCTATAGGGAGAGAGGTGGAGAAAAGGGCTCGACTCATCCAGACCTATAGAGGGAATCACAGGATAGCAGGTACTATCAGACCAGAACAGATGCAGAGGGATGAGAGAATTAAAGGGATGGTTCTGATTTTTGGACCCCTCACTTTAAAAAATCGTTTTATTTTATTTTTTATTTTTTTAACATTTTTACATATTTACATTTAGTAAATTTCAGTGAGCCTCAGTCAGCTTGCTCAGACAGGAGCTCGACCCCATTGACTTTGTATTGGGTTGTGGCTAACTATCCAGAGCTAGTATGAGGAACAGCGTGGATCGCGCAGAGAAAGGACTCTATCGATCGACATCACCGTTGGTAAGCTCGAAATAAGCCTTGGGCTGCAGTCAAATAGTCTTATTTTGCATTCTCTAAATGCTAAGGAAAGGTGCTTCTGTGCTTCCTTTCTTATCTCCTTTAGCATAGGGTACACTGGACCATCCCTTTACAAAAAATTATGTACATTTTAATTCAATACATGACCAATGCTGCGCTTGTGGTGTTTGTTACATTAGCCTCCCTAAAGCTTTCGATCCTTGCGATCCTTGATGGCGGATGCCAACATTATAACGTGCAGAAGGCATGGAAGGATAATTTAGAGGGATTGAGACACGGCCATTTCTCTTACCGGAGAGAAACTTTTGCGCCGCATGTACTCTTTTTGCTGGACCCACCGGGGCCGGCCGACAGGAGGTAAAGTCCCTGACTGACTGATGTCCGTGTGTCAACAATTTTTATTTTTATTTTGCTTTGCCGCCAAACTGCTTGACAACAATCTCGTCACTCGACTGGTTCCAGTGACAATGAACAATATTTTTGACGTTACACACATTACCACCGAGACCATACGCATCACACTGAGTCCATCATAAAACAGCATGGCAGCGATCTCTCTGGCTGTCCTGACCACAGTGAATCTCACTCTCACCGCCTTTAAAAGGAACACACCAACATTATGGGACATACAGTTATTTGCCATCTTCCCCAGAGTCAGACAAGAAGATTAATATAACATTTTAACTCCGTGTTGTATTTCTT
Organism: Parasudis fraserbrunneri; assembly: GCA_900302295.1. Lineage (NCBI taxonomy): Eukaryota > Metazoa > Chordata > Actinopteri > Aulopiformes > Chlorophthalmidae > Parasudis > Parasudis fraserbrunneri. Next base: position 21,935 of record OMKL01138705.1, on the reverse strand, counting down.
CACTTTTGACAGCGCTAGGCTAGCTTCTCCCTACCGCTTCTGGCCCTTGTGCTAAGCTAGGCCGGCATGCACCTGGACCTCTCTCTGGAGGCTACTGGACACACAGAGATGAAACCGATATCAATATTCTTGTCTGGCTCTGGGGGAGATGGCAAATAACTGTATTCCCAAAATGTTGTGAGTGTTCCTTTAAATACTAGAAACAGTGACTAGGCCAGCATGTGACAGTGGAGTTTGGTTTGGTGGTGTAATGCCAAGATGCTCACTACCTCCAATTGGAACTTATATTGCTTTGAAATTGCTGCCATCTTGTGGCTGTAAAGGTTCCTACAGGCATCATCCCATTGGAGCACATACATTTGAAATTGCTGCCATCTTCTGGTTGTAAAGTTCCTACAAACTACCACCTTGGAGAGAATACATTTGACAACGGTTAAAAGCAGAAATAATACCGCACAGTATATATAGCCACGTTAGATTTAATGGAATGTAAATATACTTTAAAACGGGTACAAAAAGAAAAAAAAAGTACAATCTACACAATCTATGTACATTAAATCACTGTTAGTCAACAAATCCACCATCTTCCACACACGCACACACACACAATATTAATATTACTGACGCAAGGAGTGGTTAAAGCTTAGTAGTAACACTGACTGGGCGGGTGTTTAAAAACACCTGGCTAAAGGTGCAGTTCGCACATCCAACATGGATCTCATACTACAGATAACCCAGAAGGTCGGGGGACTATCGGGGAGTGACTGACCGCCTCTATAGTGAGGGGCTGAGTGATTGTGAGGGGCTGAGTGATTGTGCGCATGAGTGTGACCTGTTTTTAACGAGGTGCCCACGGCCCGTTTCTACTGGTGCTCCTTCAGGAATTCGTTCATGTAGCTGGCCAGGGCTTGAGTGTCTTCCAGTGTGACGGCGTTGTACAGAGACGCGCGGATTCCTCCGACTGACCTGCGGGAGACGAACACGCCGGAGGTTGAGGTTTTGTCATGCACGATTGGAAATAACGCTGAGCAATTTTGCATGAAAAAAAAAAAAAAAAACATGGGGTGTGATCAGAGTTCATGCATGTGCACGCAGCGTGTACGCAGCGCACATGCACACACACACACACACACACAGGACAGCACAACAATCACTTGTTCCTTCATCCATCAAATTGCTTTTTATCCAATGATGAATTTCACGGTGCCCTTTTCTTGTTTTTTTTTCCTGAAAATAATTGCTCTTAAGCAACGACTGTAGTCGTGTGTACTTTAAAAAGTGAAATATTTGTGCATACATTATAATGGCAATTGATGAACATTGCTGTCTGCGCCATTTAAAGGGTGAGTTCAGAATTTTTTTTACCCCTAGCCCCATTTCCTACTCATCGATGACATCAAGCCGGAGCCTCGTATGAAGAACAGAACGGACTGCGCTGGGAAAAAAAAGGACTCTATGATTGGTAAGTAGGGCATAGGGCTAGGGGGTGAGAAATTCTGAACTCACCCTTCAAAAGAAATATTTGATAATTGAGTCTCTTGAACTGCTGTGCTACCCAGACTGCCGTGTGCCAGGGCCTTGAGCGATGGGCCACAAGCCATTCAGACGGAGAAGTACCATAACCAGTTTTACTAAAACAGTTTGAGTTTCGTTTCACTCATTTTCTATTCACAAGAAGTTCTATTCACAAGAAGTTCTATTCACAACAAGTGATTATTCTGATCATAGGTTTAACTCTCTCCACTGTTGGTATTTTTTTGTTGTTGTAGGTTTTCAACTATGGACAAAGAGAGTCTGGAAAAAAAGCCAGAATGGCAATTATGAATACAAACACAAGGAGCAGCTAATGTGATACTAATAATGGGTTTTAAAACCCATGAGGGTGAACTAATGTTATTTGAAAACATGTCATTTTTGTACCAAAGCACAATACTAATCGAGTCCCAATCTTTTTACAATGGCAGATACGTGTGAGTTAAAGAGGACATATTATGGAAAATCTATTTTGCCTAGTCTTTGTATAGATTTGGCAGTCGGAAATGTTCTTTAGGTGTTGGGGGGAAAATGATATACGTACTCCTTGCTGTTTGGCCAGGGTTGGAAGTATTCAGATTAACAAGCCTAAACAAGCCGTTCCGAATTACTTCCCCTCTATGATATCTGTACTGCCCAGTCTGTAAAAGTCTGTTTTTGGTCGGTATAGCACACACCAAATCTTTTATTAATTATTTTCCTCCCTGCCTGGCTAACGTTACCCCACACCTAAAAACAGCATGTTCAACACAAGGGGAGAAAGGGATGCTCAAAAATTTATTGAATTAGATTTCTTAAAAAAAACAAAAAAAACTTCAGACTTCAAGTCGTATCAAGATACATAATATGTCCCCTTTAACATGTTAATTTAATTTAATTTAATTCATTTAAGCAGGAAAAAAAAGCATTTGAACACCACAAAAGGTCATTAAAATACGTTCACAGGATTCCTGTCCTGAAGGAAAAGCAGAAAAAAAAGCAAAGGGGGTTTAAAAAGGAGGACATTGAAAGAGATAGATATTTAGAAGAAGGAGATAGGAAAATTATGAGAGAGGAAAGGCAGAAAAAAGAAATAAGGAGATTGAATTTGTCTGGCTCTTCCTGTGGCAGCCCAGGTATTGCATCATCACCTAAATCAGTGACTACAGACCTGCCCCTCCAACAGGAGATTCTTAGACAGCCGTTTAAAGCCAACAAAACATTAATTACTGCGTAAATTTAGGGGAATCTCATTCCCGTTTACTGTACCACTGTAAAAGAAAGATCGGTAATGATTTCTATAACTCGGCAGAGGATTTTCACAGTTTGTGATGGTGCGAGTGATTCCTGGTTGAAAACCTGGGAAGAAGAATACTTATGAGGGATGGTGTAAGATGCTATTGGATCTGATAATATAGCTTCATTGAAGTTAATTTAAAATAATTATAAAAATTTCATGCACTCGCTCTTTTGAGTGCATGACAGTGGTGTGAGGGATAAGGTACGTTTACACAAACTTACAGGTACAATAATATAGTCGCTTAACAGGTTTCAAAGTATCATTTGATGTCAAACACCAGGTCGGTAAGCAATATGAGATGCTTGAAAGCATGACTGCATTTAAATACATGTGAGCAAGAGTCTGAGAGAGATATGGACGGATTTGTTTGGAAGACAAACAATCTTCGTTTCATTTGTCTCACTACCTTAAGCACATGAAATTGATATGCAAGATTCGAGTCTAATATAATTCCTAAATATTTATATTAATTTACTACTACTAAGGGCTTGTTGTTTATTGTTATAGGTTGAGAGACTGATAACCTTTTCTGCAGAGATGACAGTTTGGCATTAAGAGAATATATATCTCTGTCCGATATATACACTACTGTGTCGTCCACATACATTATGGCTTGTGTTGCATGGCAGATGGCTGGCAATTCATTGATATATAAAATGAACAACAGTGATCCCAGTATTGAGCCCTGAGGTACACCGATGTTACATGGAGCCTGTGGGGATTTAGATTGTTCTATACAAACCAGCTGGGTTCTCTCAAGAGATACTTTTTTTTTTTTTTAAGTCGATGGAAACAGCAGCAGTTATTTATCCATTACTTAGAGCCTGTCTAATATGTTCTGTTAAGTACAGTGAGGCAGTCATAGTGGATCTCTTGTCTAATATGCTCTGTTAAGTATAATGAGGCAGTCATAGTGGATCTCTTGGAACGGAAAGATGATTGTTTTCCAGATGATCTAAAAGTTGGTTTGCCATCATTTTCTCAAGAAACTTGGACACGACAGGTAGTATCGATATTGGCCGATAACTGGTTAAGGATGTAGGATCTTCAGATTTATGATGTGGAGGGGGGGGTCTGTATGTATTCGGCGGTTGTGTGTCATTTCTCACCTGTGTCCTTTCAGGGAGATCATCCCTCGTTTGGATGCCCCCTCCAGAAACTCCTTTTCCAAGGCCTCATCTCCCTGTTTCTTCCCTATGCGAAACGGCACGTTCATGCGGCTCCGACAGGCCATGTCAACCAGACACCTGTATGGGTGGACAAAAATGTATACAAAATCAGACCAAACCAATGTATTTTCAGGTGCTGATGAGAAATATTATCATTTGTTTAATTAGGAACTGTTGTCATTTATTTCTGTGCTCAAGTAATGCAAATTTATTTTCAGAGTTGTATTTATATCCGAGCATTGATCTGCAATCTGAATATATGTGACAAGCCGTAAACTTTGGTTTTTTCACCTCATAAGAAAGTACAGGACCAATGCTTCAAAATGAGGTGTAACTTGTGGAGATAAGAGCAAATATCTTGGAAGCTATGACTTACATTACGGTTTAAACATTAAGTTCTAAGCACTCTGAGGGAACAAGAAGGGTTTTTACACATTCTCAGAACAAAGTCCACTTTTAGAGAGGGAGTTGGTGCTTGAAATGGATCCATTTGGATAGTGCTTTACTCTATCAATGGGGTAACAGTGAATGTGCAGTGCTGAAATAAAAAATAAACTACTCATTTATAGAGGAAAGATTTTGTGCGCATTGACTGCTGTGTGCGTTTGCCGGCTCTTTCAAGGAAAGGAAAGATAACATTTTTCCAACAGCTTCAAACTGACATCACTTCGGCATTGACCAATGAACGCTCAGCGTGAAGAAAACGTGTGTTTGATATACCAAGCCAAGCAGCATGGGTCAATGATTTTAGAGTTCCAATGACGTGGAACTTAATTTATTTATTTATTTTAAAGGCAGCTGTGATGATCTTTCTCAAACATAAACTTGCATTGAGGGCATGAGAGAAAACATTTTTGTTTGAGGATATATTTTTCAGAACTGTAGTTAATATTTTAACACCTGCAGCTAAAAGCCTCAATGGTTTCCAAAACATTTTCAAAACCAGGAGGTCCCAGGTGGTTTAAAATTAAACGAATATGCAATCCCTGGGAGTGTGGATTTAATGGTTTTAAGGAACTATAACAGTTCATAGTATGAGTCCATATAGGGTGTTTGTAAAAGTAACTCAAAAGTAATTGAACTTATTCAACTCATTGAAAAGAGGAGACGAAAGAAAAGACAGGAGGCGGAGTTGATGAGATACTGGTTTGTGCCCCACTATATAATCTTTGTTCTCCCTGAAGTCAGGGTCATTCTCCTGCATGTCTTTCCTCTGTAATGACCACGAGCTCATTCTATAAAGTGTCTGAAATGAAGATGGTGTCACGTCCATCTTTTATTAGAGATAATCAATTAATATGCATCGCTGATCATCGTTTCACTCATACTTACGTATAGAATCCATTCGAACCGTTGATGATGTCATAAATCAGGGAGGACTTCTGCTTGTTGAGCATCTCCATGGTGTCCGTACCTCCGTTGTTCTTAATCCAATCCAGAACCAGGCCCATGATGTAGATACTAGACCAGAGACACAGAGACTCAACACCACAGCCACTCTGTCCCAGTTCGACCACTAAACACTCCCCCCTTTGTGTTGAGTAACAGCCAGTTGGAAGGGTTGGCGACGCAAAAAGATCGCTACGTGCCCGCACAGCGAGGCCGTAGGGTGGCTCGCGCGAATGCGCGTAGTTGAAGGTTAGTAAAAATGTGGAATGAGGGGTCGAATTGGGACGGGACTAATGAGGGCATTTACACGAGGGCTGCAACAATAACAGCATACCTCAATATTGCAATAATAGGAGGCATACTGCCATGTCAGATTTTTAAGATTATTAAAATAATTTTTTTATTTATTTATTTTCTTGACAATGAAATGATAAAGAAATCTGGATGATGTGTGCTTCCGTACAACGATTTCACAGAGTGGATCCAATTGATGAGGAACATTAGAATGTCCACATAGTGAATGTCCAATGACAAAAACTGAAACTTGAGGAGATGTCAGTTACACAGCTATTTATTACAGCGATATGGATAATTAATTAATATTCCAGATACAAGTTCATATCCCAGTTAAGGTTTACTTAATAAAATAGTACACTTTTTTTGTTTTGTTTACTAAAGTACAACTTCTCAAACTACAAACCTCTCTGTTTTTTTTTTTTAAGTGTACTTAATCATCAATAAAGTACCTGCAATACATTGCACTTATACTCTCAGAAAAGTAGATATGGCTAGAAAAATACTTTTACCACTAAATATACTAAAAATATACTTTCAGTATGGAAAAATATACTACTTTGTGACTTGGGATAACATGACATGTAGGGGTCAGTCTGTAACAGAAAATTGGGTTCTAATTAACACAGTGTCTTATCTGTACCTGAAGCAAGGTGGTGTGTTGTACAAGGAGTTGTTCCCAGCCTGCACTTTATAGTCCAAGACAATGGGACATTCCTTCAGGGCGTGTCCTAACAAGTCCTCTCGTACAATTACCACAGTCACCCCAGCACAACCCACGTTCTTCTGAGCGCCAGCAAAAATCAGACCAAACTACACAACAGAAAAAACACAATACAAACATTTCAATAACAAATGGAAGGTAGAATCTGGAATGCCGTCAAACGGCAACTTCTAAAAATGTTTTGGTCTGATGTGTGGGTTGGAGTTTTGTAACTTATTACACCGTGAATTTCTCCACACCTCTGTGAAACCAGCAGTGGCAACCCCTCCCCTATCTCCAGTGAATTTCCTTATTTATTTAGGGATGCAATATATCAAAAATACATTCCATAAGTCTGGTGGCCAGTACTCTGGTAAAAGCACAAGTAGTTATAAGTTAAAAGGTAAAGTAGAAAAGTAGGGTATTTGATGATCCACGTAATTCAGAATCAAAAATAGAAGTACTCATTCTATGGTATGCGTCAGTCTTGTATGTCAGTGTTTTGGAGCTTTCATTCCTTCTAAAGGTGGTTGGTGATGCAGTTATGCTTCTCCGACTGCTTTCTTGTTGGCAGAGTTTGACATTTGAAAGTACGTCATCTTCATCGAATTATCACGTTTTTTTGCATGCAAATCTTTCCCTTCAAAGTAAAGAATAACCGCAGGGTTCAGACAAAGTCAGTGGAGTAAATATACAAACTCTCCAAAAATGGAAATTCTCAAGTAAAGTACAAATATCTCAAAAATCTACTTAAATGTATAACTCCCTTATTTTCTTTACCCTGGACCCCATTTTGCTATTGATGATATCAATCCTCATCCAACCCCAACCAGAAGTCCCGGCTCTGGAGTAACCATCGGATAGTACTGACGTTTTCCTTACTGTATGATCACCCTGGGTGATTACTCGTTCGACATCGTTGATACCATCTCTACTGACGCTGTTATGCCCCGTTGTTTTTGCTTACCTATTATACCTTTCTATGATTTTCCCTGTATTGTTTATCATCACTATTACTTTTTTATTATACTCTAGATCATCATTACTATTACTACTACCTTGTGGTATACTAATTTGTTGCCCACTTCAACACCTATTGCACATCTGGCATTCTGGTTGGGGCGATCTACCATTCAATTGGCCATCTAATATTTCTTAAATTTTTTCCCTATTAAAGTTTTTTGGGTTTTGTGGGAGTTTTTCCAGGGAGTTCCAGGGAGTTTAGCCAGGGAGTGTTATATCTGTGTGGGCCTGTGAAGCCCATTGAGACATGTACTGTGATTTTGGGCTATACAAATAAATTTGACTTGACTTGACTTGACTTGACTTGGGAGGAAAACAATGGGAGTTGAGAGAGTTGGAGAAAAGTGCCAAGCCTAGCGTGATCACTGGGTCTGCAGTGTCCATTTGTTTTCCTCCTGCAACAACTGCCCTGCCCCTTGTGGGAATACAGAGCGAAACTTCTGGTTGGGGTTTGAAGAGGACTGATATCATCGAGAAGATTCTTTAGAAAGTGCTGAAAACTAGCTTTTTTGCTGGATGTTATTTGACAGGTGCACTCGTGTCCTAACACGTTATATTGCAGCCCGGTTCGTGGCATCCGAAGTTAAGAAAATAAAAATAAAAAATACCGGAGTTGCCCTTTAAGTCCAGTACTTGAATTCAAACCTTGGCTCACCTTTGTCACGTCTACGGGCCGGGACAGGAAGTTGGAGGACATGTCGCTGACCAGGATCACCCCTTTGGTGTCTGGGGTGAAGTTGTACTCCACGCCGTGGACAGTCTCGTTGCAGCAGTAGTACACGTAGGACGCGGAGGGGTTCAGACACCAGCTGGCGGGGTCAGGGATCTCTGTACGTACAACAGGAGAACATGTTCAAGCGACCCGTGGCACTCACAGTTTTACACCCCCCCCCCCACTCTCACTT
>OMKL01138703.1:0-18392 GCA_900302295.1 Parasudis fraserbrunneri | reverse complement strand
GTCCTGCTTGAAATTCACACACCAGTACACTCACTCACACACACACACACACACACACACACACACACACACACATACATGTAAATGTGTCCGCTCTCTCATACATCATGTATACACACACACACACACATATCTGGAATTAGGCACAAACCTTGCACAAATCCCTGTGTGTGTGTGTGTGTGTGTGTGTGTGTGTGCGCGCATTACATACTCTGTTTATCTGTCACTGATGTTTTTGTGTGGTTGTTTTTGTATGTGTGTGAGAAAGAGCGAGAGAGAGAGAGAGAGAGCTCATTTGCATAAAACCTGGCAGTCGGAGAATCTTCGAGGCAAAGCACGGAGACGCCCCCCCCCCCCAAATCCGCTCAGGGTTTTGACTCAGACCGTCCCTCTGACTCACATCTGTCGTCCTCCGAGTGTCCTCATACCCAGGTCACCAGCCTGGAATGTGGAACTGGGCGATGTAATCATCTTTCAGAGGCTGTAGCTCCGTTTTAAAGGTAGAATCTGTGATGCCGTCAAAACAGCGACCTCTACGCAAAAGAGCCCCGCTTGGTATTGAGCTTTGTTTACTTTTTTTTTTTTGGTTTTGGTCTGACATGTGGGTTGGAGTTTAGTAACTTATTATACTGTGGATTTCTCCAGACCTGTCTTGGTAGAGCCTGAGGTGTGGCCAGCAGTAGCAACCCCTCCCCCTATCCCCACTGAAATCCAATCCACTCATCAAGACAAAAACAAAAACTGTAAACAAAGCGCAGTACAATGTTGTCATCTTTTGCCTCGAGGTCGCTGTTTGATGACATTACGGACTCTACCTTTAAAGCCAGTGTGAAGATAGTGGTATCATATGAAACTAGAGACCATGATGAATCTGTAGATACCAACCATGTCCTGCCAGTTAACCTGGAACGTGGCTAAATATTGCTCCAAATATTAAGCAACATTTTGATGTTAAGAATTGACATGGCTGTTTTCAAAGGGGTCCCTTGACCTTTCACCTCGAGGGTTAGGACTGGGTATGTGAATGGGCTCAATGGAACCATAACAGTCTCACCTTTACAGCCATGACCGATTTATGTCAGTACCATGTAGTTTAGGGTCAAATCCATGCAATTATTTGCATTCAGCACAGTTATTTATATATACATATATAAAAAAAAATGTGTGCCTATTTCTGCATGAAGTGGTTCTTAAACAGTCTTGGAATTGCATACATTGGGTATAGATGTAAATCTGAGACTCTCGTTGATCCAAAAAGCCCAACTGCAGTCATGTGTGATGATGTGAGTACTCGCAGTAACCCTTTCAGTGTGAGTGACACCATTTCATTTTAACTTGACCTACTGTTCCTCTCTAGGTCAATCACAGCACCATGAAACTTGACACCCATAAACTAGAGACCTGAACCAATAAGAGAACGTATGGTTTGTCTAGATCAGTGGTTCTCAACCTTTTTTGGGTCAATGCCCCAAAAAAAAAAAAGAAAGAAAAGATGTCCAGGTCCCATAATAGTAGCCTAAATAGGAATTTGAAATCCAAACGTGAATGAGGCATCATTATTGATAAGAAATAGCAGCCAATAAAAATGCCACGCGAGCGACCCAGAACTCTTTTGAGTGAGCGCATTGCGGTTGAGTGAAATATAGTCACCTGAACCTGTTATTCACACAGGACTTTATATTAGTTATGCTTGGACCTTCTGGAATTGAGAATAACTCTCCTATCTCTTTTTATAAAGGCACATTCCCACAGGATATGTTTTTTACCGAGGTGTCCTGATATTGAACTTGACTTGACATGCTCCTGGATTTGACCCGTTATGATGTGCAATTTGAGAAACATCTCTGGTGGCTAATAGGTCAAAATAACCTCAGGATGCAGAGCTGAGTGCAATTCTGAAATGTAATATATGTAAAACATCCTGGGCAGTTTTTACTGGGGCTGCCATCCAATACAGGAATCTTAGACTCTCCTAGATCTAAGCTGCTAAATAAACGTATCTTCCTAGCGAGAAAATGCATATACTATTTACTTGGATCCAACAAAAAAACGGTTTGTAACGCAATGGTATAGAGAAATATTCAGAGTACTTACCATGGTAAGACCTCAGGCCTGTAACAAAAATGTATGTTAAAAGTATTGTGGAAAAATAATAAAAAATAACCTCAGAATAATTAATAACAGGTGCACTGCCACTAGCAAAAAATAAAATTGACTGGCTCCCGCAAAGCCAATTTTGTGCCTGAAATAACTGGGATGTGCATTCACATTGGATTAATGTTATCAGGGGACCTGTCTCCTCACCACAATACGTCATTGACGCTAAAATATGTACCTTACAAATGATAGACATGGTAGATTCCTATGGGATTATAATGAGCGATGATCTCAGCGGGTCATTATAGACTACTAGTCCCAACAGGCGACTCGACGTGAGGAGGCGAGCTCATCTCATTTTTAGTCTCTTTCTTGGCTAGAAGTCTATACTAATTCATCATGGAGTAGGTGATTTAAAGGGACAGTTCACCCAAAATGTAAAAAAAATAAAAATAAATAAATAACATTTCCCCCCCTTACCTGGAGTGCTATCTATCCATCCAGATTGTTTTGGTGTGATTCGCTTAGTTTTGGAGATATCTGCTGTAGAGATATCTGCCGTCACTGCAATACAATGGAGCTGAAAAAAGTATTGTTTGGTGCTTTGAGTGCCACAAGCCGAGTGCCATTCAACTCCATTGTATTGGAGTGACGGCAGCTATATCGACAGCAGATATCTCCAAAACTAAGCGAATCACCACAAAATGATCTGGATGGATAGATATTACTCCAGGTAAGGGGGAAAATATGATTTCTATTTTTATTTTGGGTGCACTGCCCCTTTAATAAAACTCAAATAAAGCATAATTTCACCTCTGTAATGGTTGGCAAATCTACTACCATACAGGCAAAATATCAACACAACATAATCTCATTAGGTTTCGTTATGATAACTCACCTTGCATTGTAAAAAGGAAAATAGCAGTACCCCCCTTCACGAAGTCTCTGAGCTTAAATCTCTTCGGGGAGATGAATGTATTGAATCCCATGGCTGGGTTTACATAGACTGCCTCTCCATTCATGTCGGTAAGTTTTCCAGATTTTTTAGGGTTGTCGAATTGATCTGCAGACAAAAGGGAAAACATCCTGTTGCTATGTGGGCTCAACACCTGGGCTGGATGCAATCCCTGCAGAACTCCTACAGCGTTATTTCAACATATTGCGGCCCAGACTTTTGCAAACACACTCAGCTGTGAAGAAAGGGAACTTTCATCAACAACTCAACACCGTCTTTATCTCTAATACCTAAAATTTGTAAGGACCACTTGTAATGCTCAAACCATAGAGCTATTAGTCTCCTCAACACAGATTTAAAGCTGTATTATGCTAATGTTGCAGCAACGCGCTTAGCAGGCATCTCATTGGAAAACCTTTTCATCTAGGTCATTTCTATGCACCAATCAAAGTGTGGATGCAGCATGCCCATTTCAGTTTGTGCCCATAGTTGAAGTTTAACTTTTGTGCTGCCCACTGTGATTAACAGATGTGTCTCCAATAGAAATGAAAGGCATCCAGCAAGCCAGAAGATCAAAATGATAGCAGTATCAGAATTCCTTGAATTGTACAAACACATTTCCAGCCAAGTGGGTATACCAAGTGTGTTTAAACAATGCAATCATTCACTCTTATTATCTATTCTTCAACCAGACCAATTTTTGCTGTCTCTGCAACTTCTCTGAACATCTAACCAGACTGAACCAAGGGGTGAGTGCAGAGAAAACCGCTACCTACTGTACATGAAAGCCCTATTACATAAAAAGCTTTCTTGATGCAGTAGATCTTGACTTGAAGCTAAAAATAGTCTTACTTAAAAATAAAGCCAATGAGATTCAGAGAAGAGCAACCTGGGTAGGGGATCCAACTTCCTAGTGAAAGAGAATGGGTGGAGGTTGGAAAGGTATTCCCTATTACAAAATTGTTTTGGTAGACTATATGTGCTGTGATAGCTAAACTCTGGGAAATGAGATGTAAAATGTCATTAGGTCAAGCTCATACAATTCCCAGCAACATTGTTTTTATATTGACTACCTTGAAAAGAGCTGGAACTTTGGACAAAGTCAGTGGAAAACCAGCATGATGGCATCTCACACACATACACACATGTACAAACACACACACACACACACACACACACACACACACACACACACACACACACACACACACACACACACACACACATTCTGATTCCCCACCATTGATCATGCAGGGGAGTACTCCTTTTGCACAAGTGAACAATGGAGAATATTTGAGTATTTTTCTAGCTTTATTGGGGAACTGTGTGACTTCAACTACTGAATGAATTTTCCTTGTATGCTGAAGTGGATATTTTCGTTATGGTTGTGACATATTTTAGTTATAAATAAAAACAATATAGTATTGGGAGGCACAAAAAAAATCAAATAACTTTAATCATTAATTGATTAATTAATTTTAACATATGTCACAGGGTATATTATACTGGTCTCCTCACATATCACTTGTTATTCCTCATTGGGCAACTGGATATTGGTTTAAGCCTGAAATCTGTTAAAGATCCATCCTTGGATCAGTATTATTTACTATGGATAAAAATATAATGAGCTCTTTTATACATCATGCCAAGATAAGTCTCCATGCTGATGACACTGTCATTTATTCCTATGCTCCATCTTTAACTCTACAAAGTACAGCTACAAAGTATCTCCAGCGGTCGTTTAATTGTTTCCAGGAATGCGCTTCTTCAGGAACATGATGGTATTGTTTTATTCATGCAGACTATCTTCTGCCTCCTTGCATGCAGCTAGATGCTGTCTACCATGGTGTTGTATGCATATTTATGGGTTCTAGGTCTTGTACCTAAAGGCAGGCCTAACCTCCCTAAACCTAATTAGATGATCCTGTTGGCATCAAGCTAGTATAAATTGGCCTGTCGGTTGGTCAGACCCCAAAAACGTTTGCCACAACATAGTCCATGATAGAGACATGACATTTGTCACAATGATAGATATCGATGTGCCAATGCATAACAACAAATATCATACCAATTGGCCAGATGGTAGTGCTATAATCAAAGGTCAAAATGTCAAACTTTGGTATACTGTGTAAGTCCAATTGACACAATACTTCATAGACATATATAGCTATCCTTGGTCTACAGCTGTGGCAATAGGATCACCCATGTCTGCCATATTGGATTTATCACCATTTAGAATTTTTAGAAAATTGCTTTTTCCCATTGTACTCCAAGATTGTTGATGCAATTATCACAAAAATGCTGTGTGTCGTATAGGGACCAATGTCTAAATTTGTACTTCAGAAAGTTGCCAGGGCAAACCGTATGACCTCACACCTAATTTTATTTGTGTATAGACTCACCTTCTGCTGGATCAGTGGTGATGCTCATTTGTCTAGACATCCGATGTTGGATGTGAGGGTTCTGGTCCAGTAGTTCAATGTTCACCTGTCTCCATGGGCATGGCCACTCCAGTTGGTCATCATATTCACCTGACACTAAACGCATATAAACTCCAAAGAAGGTTTCTCGGAGAGCAACAATCACCTGGTAGGCATAGCCCTCTGGGGAGTACTTCCGAGGGCTGTACAGGTAAGTGTCGTAGTCACTAGTTTTCAACAGTTTATCAAAGTCCTCAATTTGCCAAATGTGATGTGGACATTCGGTCTCAGACAGGTTGATGTCATCGATGGAGAAGCCTCCTGTAGAGATTCCTTTTCCTTTTCGCACCTCAAACTCCACCTGGAAGGACTTCTTGGCATTCAAGGGGACATGGTGGAGCTGCCAGTGAGATGTTGGTGAACCTGGAGAGGACAAAAAAAGTGTTTACATACCACTGGCTGCTGCTTATATTTCTTCCCCCTATATATATATTTATCTGTGTCTCAACACATGGTGATCCTTTACTTTTCCTCCTCCCCTTTCTCCTTCTGCTCCTCACCAGTGATCTGTCCCATGAGGCGTAGATGTCCTGTAGAGTCCCTCTCATCATGGAACTCTCTGATCCAGATGTTTAGCTTGTCTGATTGGTGCCCACTGTGGTAGTAGTAGAACTGGAGACATTGGACATGACATTCCCTTTTGGGTCTCATCCTCTTGGTCTCCAACCAGGCTGAGTCTCCCTCCTGGCCAGATGCTGTGCTAGCATGCATGAAGTAACCTGGGGGCCAGTTTAAATTTGAAAATGTCAGCTGTGCTCTGGTGACAACTCCTTATAGCGTTATTTGAATATTGGGACTCTGCAATCTAATATTAGATGTCAAAGCGTTTAAAGCAATATATAATTTAGGTATAACCTTGAGTTGTACAGCTATACCTGGCCACGTTCATTCATGTGTTAGAAGTACGGTTTCGGTTCACAATATCAAGAGAATGGAGAGAGAATTTTTTTTTAATCTCCATTCTCCACACATAGATGTTCTTCACACATGGACCACAACTGATGAAGATAAGCTATACAGCCAGGGTTGGGTCTACCAAAGGTCAAAAACGTAATGCTTTAGAATTTTTCATTTATTCTAACAGTGTAGGGAAACTTCTGAAACACCATACATTACATTAAATGATGAAAATGTGCCTTGTACTGTATCATGGTCTTACCTCCTGTCTTGCCGAGGTTTGTGTGGTCAGTGGAAGGACCTCCGACTGCAGCACTCATCCTCCTCCAGCCTCCACCCAAACCTTTAGCACAGTGGCTCATCCCACACACACTCCTCCTTGTGAAGTCGCAGTGCTCCATAAATGAAACAGATGCACCTACAGCCAATTATATAATAATGAAAAATGACAGTAGAACAAAGACCAGTTCAACCAATTTTGCATGTAGTATATAGTGGTCCTTTGGAAATTATAGAGGTTCACCAGTCCCACCTCTGTGCCATCTGTCCCTGGTACTTACTACACTTATAAAGGCGGTTCAACTTCAAAATGTCATTGGAGCTCAATTCCAGACGCTGGCCAATCACATCCTCGTATTCTGGTAGATGAGTGAGAATGGTGGGTTCCCCATTTTCAGTGAAGCTGTCCTTGGTGTAGTGCATCACAGAGAGATAGTCATATGATGTATTCAGCAGTGTTGTAAACTTTGCAGGGATTTTATGGAAGTTGCCATAGTGAGCTGTAGGTAAGACAAGCATACATTATGGTTTAGTTCCATCATCAATTTCACACAATAAAAGCTTTCAAAAGGCTCTATTTTATCTTGCACCATACAAGTAATTAAGTGTAAATATGTTTCTTTCCAGTTGCTAAAGTAGCTGATGCAGTGTTTTAATGTAGTCTTTTAAAAAAAAAATAAGATCATAATAATTTCAAGAATCTTTTTCAGTTGATAAGTTTTCATCAAACCTTTTGCAATGTTATCCCAGAGAATGGTGACATAGTTATCTC
The DNA here is from genome assembly GCA_900302295.1 of Parasudis fraserbrunneri. NCBI lineage: Eukaryota > Metazoa > Chordata > Actinopteri > Aulopiformes > Chlorophthalmidae > Parasudis > Parasudis fraserbrunneri. The sequence continues at coordinate 10,912 of OMKL01138703.1, read as the reverse complement.
TGTCCCATCTGGCCTGTTCATGCCAGAAGCCCAGAGCATGGAAAAACTCATGTTCTACAACGCCAAGCTGAGCACACCCTTGACCAATGGAGACCATCTGGCCTCCTCTTGTAATTCTTCCAACATAAGAGAAACACCTACAGAGGGAAAACAGTGGGAAAGATTAAACTCCTGACCAAAGAGGGGGCCAGATCCCTACATTAGAAAATGAATAGTTTATGTTTGAGAGAGGGAGACAGTATTACCCATTAGCCTTTCTGACTGAAAGGTAGTATTCCTCAGACTCTCTGGGCTTGAAGTCAATACAAGACTTCAGCCTGTATTGTTCAAAGGCCCGTAAAATTATTCCTTTAGCATTCATGTCTGTACACATAAAAAACAGAGTGTTCAGCAGTGCCATACTTGCATCTCATAAGTTATTTGCGCTTATTACCGGTAAGCACTAACTGACTGATCTTTACCTCTATTTATGAACACTGAAAAGATCAAGAGAAAGATGCATTGACCATCACTTACCAAGACTCTCTTCCAGCACATATGGAACAGGTATATCCCATAGGTATCCTCTATTTGCAATGGCATTCCTGCGAACCCTCCTTTTAGTCTAAAATTGTATGAGTGAATTAAATTAACTATAGTGATCAAAACAACACCAGAAACCCACCAAAATTAGATACAAAAAGATGCTTAATGCTTACTTGAAGTATGTCACCTTCAACTAAATTTAAGCCTGGGAAGTAAAAAATAATGATATTGTCATTTTAAATGATAAAACACAAAATACATAAAAAGAGATTATCCAGCACTTTACAAGTAAGGCTTAAAGTAAGGTATCACACAATTTAAAGCTGCACTATGTAAGATTTGCACAATAGAGGCACCCTGTGGCTGTGAGATGTAACTGCTCAGTGTTTTACACTGAGACAAACATGGAAGATAAGAGAAACAAAATTAATTCCCCAAGCAAGGGAACTTTGGGTATTGTTTTTCATTTGCATAATTTACATTTATGCACTAGAAATGAAGCTGTCTGACAAATGCATGACATAACACAGGGGCTCGATATTTTTCTCTTGCTGTAAGGGATAATAGTGCATGTTCAGTGCTACACAGCTAAATGTCAACTCAAACTATGAATTCACATGGTGAAATTTGGTGGCATTCCCCTTTAATGTGAACCACAGCTTTATCATTTAAATTCAAACTTACCTTTGTTTATTTCATTTATGTCCAAGTCATGATTCTTAATATCTGAACAATGAAATACAGATTAGATTTCAACAAAGAAATACAGTTCTCTAAAAGTTTATATCTATAGAGTTATAGGATTCATGTGGTACAATGGGTATTTGATATACTTAACAAAAGAATTGTACTTGACTGATCCTATGTGGCATTATTATTTTTATAATGTAATTTGACCCAAGTCAGAATCTAACTGGTTATTCAATATAAATAATTTTCAGTTGAGCCCTCTGACGGTACACTGAAAAAAGTAAAACAAAGCTGTTGTTCTTTCAATGTGATTTTTCTCACTCCAATAGCTGAAAATTATTAGTTTGTTTATTTAAACTAAACTTTCAAATGTATACATTTAGTTGAACCTATTTTTTTTTTCATTTGGATACAGCAGCAGGACATCAACATCACTGAAATTCTTCATTTGATCAAGGCACCTTTGTTAGATTAAGCATGACTCGCACAGGAGCATTCATGAAAATGTCACAGACAAAAACAATTCAGGTCAGACGCCAAAAATCGTCCCACACATCGAAAAGGTCACTGCAGAGAGAGGTTGCATTAATTTACAGTGACGTTGAGTGAAAATGTGTGTGCATGTACCTATGGGTCTCACATATGCAGAATATAGTGTCTGCATAATTTTTGCAAAGCTTATGTGATAGTTGGTTTTGGTCTTTATTAAGTTGAAAAATGGTTGTGGTCAGTCTGACCTCATATTGTGCAAATAATGTTTCAATTCGCAAGAAAGGTGCATGTATCAATTTACAAAATGTAGCTAAACAAAACTCAGACACGGACTGTATAATAACAGATAGGATCAGCACTTGTTGTAACATTGGAAAACAATCCATTCTTCTAATGTGATCTCAACAGCAGCCCTAATGTTTTTCCTGGCAACAGCTGGCTGGCAATGATTATCATTTTGAAAGTTACAATATAAATGAGACAATTTGGGATTCGAGAGTTCATTTTGTGAGCGAGCAAGGATAGTTAATTCCATGACAGTACACCAGGATCGCCCTGGAAATTGAATCGAGCAGTGGCTAAATTTTTGTATGCATTCTAATGTATTTTGCTTAATAACTCACAAATGCTGCTTCTACACAACATGTTTTAACAGATGTATAGCCTTATTGTTGTTTTATGACAATTTATTGATTGCTACCTGTGAAACCAGGTGTGTATAAAGGTTCAATGAGTGTTCTCACTCTGAGGTGCAATGTGTGGTTGACACCATTTTAAAGGGTCAGTTCACCCAAAATAAAAATAAAAAAAATTCCCCCTTACCTGGAGTAATATCTATCCATCCAGATTGTTTCAGTGTGATTCACTTAGTTTTGGATATATCTGCTGTAGAGACATCTGTCGTCACTGCAATACAATGGAGCTGAATGGCACTGGGCTTGTGGTGCTCAAAGCACCAACAAATACTTTTGTAAAACTAAAAAGCAATGTCTCTTTTCAGAAATCATGACCCGGTTACTCATGACCCGGTTACTCAGCTCCATTGTATTGGAGTGACGGCAGATATCTCTACAACAGATATCTCCAAAACTAAGCGAACCACACCTAAATGATTTGGATGGATAGATCTTACTCTGGGTAAGGGGAAAAATATGTTGTTGTTTTTATTTTTATTTTGGGTGAACTGCCCCTTTACCTTTACAGTCTGTGACCGGTCAAAGTTTTAATTCAAACATGCTGAATATATTATTTTGAAGCATTTTTAAAGTAGTCTAAAGCATTTCTCTAAATTCAATATACTATATATATTCAATGATAACAACTGTTATTTTTTTTATTTGAGACAACTAAACATTTCAGGTTAAGCTGAATGGATTATTTACATTAAGTCAATAATGGGGTTTTTTGGTTGTTTTTTTTCATTATGACAACTTGAAGTAATTGGTTTACTCCAACCTTCAGAAAATAGTTTGCATGGAGTTAAAATTATTAACATTGAGCCAACATCAAATATTTCATGTAAATTAATCAAATGTTTTATTTTTTTCAGTGTTTGTGGGGCTAATTCAATGACACAGCTCTTTAACTGATGACACCCATGGCAAACCTGAACCCTCTAATATGTAAATAAGGTTTCTATGTAAGCATTCATACTGTCACTCTTAGATAGTGTGTGTCAGTAATCATTTATGTAAACATTTATATATTGTGTATTTTATCTGCCTTTTAATATCTCACCTATTAACCGTGGTTTGAGAGACTGGAGATGAAGAGAATTGTTCAGATTGGAGAAAATTGAAAGATAATGTTAGGTAATACATTTGAGAATAGTATATTTTCATTAGGTTCTATTTCCAATTGATCCTTTGCACTGAAGAATCATATAACTCCATTTTGAAATGTTTGCAGTGGTGAAGTCAATCCAAATTACTTGGAGTGTGAATGTGATTTATCAGCAGAAAGTACTCAACCTCTACTGTCTTTAACTATCAATGAGTACAACACTCTAACTTAACATCTTTAGATAATAAAATTGAAAACATTGTTCTTCTGAAAACTTAAAACAGAGTTATATGTTTCTTCATCTGAAGTATTCAATTATAGTCTTTTAATATTTGTGAAATATTTTGACATAGTTTATATTCTTACCTTAGAGAAGTGTACCGGTATGATACTCATCATGAGAATAATGTAAACATACATTATTATGAATTACCGTCTCCAAAATGGCACAGGTTGTCAAATACTACAAATAGCATAAAAATAATAACAAAAACAAGTCTCAAATCTACAACACTATCATCCACCAGATTTTGATCAGTCCTTTGTGGTGCATGTCCAATTTGCTATCTACATCAAAGGATTCTTAAACACTCTTCTTGGTTAAGAACATCGGAGGAACACTTCACCACAAAATCTTCATACGTCACAAGTATGAGGAAATTAAAGGAGTGGCTAAAGCATGAAATCTTGACTTGATCCTCCACAAACACAAACGTGTTGTTAATTACATAGGCTATTCTATCAATTTCTCCCCCTCTAGGTATGTGAGTAACAACAACTTGTGTTAACTGACAGTTTTAAAATAGGCCTACATCAGTGCAGTATTTAAACAAGCTAAAGTTGCACCCTTAACAAATATTACTTCCCTACTGCTCCAAGCAATTCAGTGAGGTGGAGGATATATTGTATGTAGATGGTAACCTAGGGGTACCAATGAAATGATAAGTCAAAATGGCTTTTATTGTGAGTAACATCTGAGCAAAAAGGAAGAATAATATTCATATATTTTCTTAATTCATTTTCACTTGTTGCCTCTTCTGAACCATTAGGTGTCAGGTGTCACATTTTTCTGACCTGAATGGATGATTTTATGCATATGAATGGTTTAGATGCATACAAAAATAAAAAAGACAAATACAAAAAGACGTATTGCGTACGGAATGCTTAGTGTAAGACGACATACTACTAACTGCAACAACAAGAAGTCAGGTCTACCTAGTTGTGACAAAGGTTTTATCTTTGAGGAAAGGCAATGAAGGTAGTTGACTCCAAGCCTTTCCATCAGACTGGTATTTTAGAACTTTAGACAGGAATTATGACAAATTATCCTTTTGCAGGGCATATGCTGACAGCATGAAAAGAATCTTACAACTGTGCTAAGCATTGTCTTTTGAAAAGTCTGGGGTTTATTCCCTTATAGAAAAGACAGAAGAACAGGTTCAAATTGACCATGATCAGTGGAAATGACTGACAGCAGTTACATTCTGTGTTCATCACAGTAATGAATGAAGATGAGGGTGTTAGGATTCATGAGACGGGAGGACAGAGTAGCCTACATCTGTTGGGAGTCTGCTTGCTTCCCACAATAAAATAATATTGCAAGAAGTATAAAGTTGCCATTTTCAGAGGGTCATCATCGGTAAAGTTGCTGCCACTAGGGCTGTCAGCATAGACAACATGGTTCCTGGAGATAAACTGGGAGAAGTAAGCTATTAACAATTAATAGTCATTATGGAAATAATAGTGATAATGGTATAGGGGTTACATAGAAGTAGAGGTAAAGGAAAAAACATGTTACTTTTAGGTAATAAATAAATAAACAAACAAACAAACAAACAAACAAACAAACAAATAAATAAATAAATAAATAAATAAATAAATAAATAAATAAATAAATAAATAAATAAATAAATACGTATCCAGTACGAGATATGTATCCATATATTGCCCAATATACCAAGCTAATCAACATTCCCAATTAATGATTTGATCAATAGACTGTCTATCTATTGCTTTCCAACTTGCATTGTGTTCAGAGTTGTAATACCTAAACCTTAACTGAGAGACTAATAGTCTGGATAATCATAGTCTTGTTTTCAGAAATGTGGGCCTATGAGTGGCAAAGATCCGTAAATTCATTCCTCTTTCACAGTGTAAAACTCCTTGCAAACTCCCTTTCATTATCAAATGTCATCATTCTGTCATAACACAAAAATGGAAGCTATGCAGAAACAACTGTGTAAAACTAGTTAGCTAAAATAGCATCAAGCTAACTTCCTTGTCAAGAATGAAAAATGTTTCAGAGCAACAAAGAAGTCTGGCCAGTTTGGCTTCTGGCTTCATGCCAAGACCTTTTTCTCACGGCACGCAGGACTGCCGCCATGGGCTATACGTGGCAAATTCTGGTCACTCACTCACTCATACATGAACATTTTGAAAGGACGTTTTGTGGGACATGCGCTGGTCAAATAGGTGCAACACAAAAGCCTACAAGTAGTTGCACCGTGGACCTGGACGGTTTTGTGCTTGAAACATGAAACATGAAATATTTTCTTCAGTAGGGAGACATTGGATATAAAAGGGTTCTACTGGACACCGATCATGTAAAAATTCTATTTCCGAGCTGGCTGTCTTTTTATTAGTCATCTGCCAAACTAATGTCAGAATTTATAAAGGTCTCCTGTAAGGAATCAAATGAGAGGATGTATCACATTGGGGGGAAAAAGTTCAGATGAGAGGAAGCATGGAGATTTTGCGGTTAAAAGTAGAATCTGAAATGCCATCAAACAGCAACCTCTAGGCTAAAGAGCCTTGCTTTGAATTGCACTTTGTTTACATTTCTAGATGCGAAGCACCTTTGTGACCTATGACCGGCAATGTCACTAACTCACTCACTCACTCATTCATTCAGTCACTGATTCAGTCACTCACACTTAGCCGTTCTGCCCCCTAGTGGCGTCCCACAAGCATTAGGTTGGCATCAACGTCAATCACACCTCCACACCCAATCACACTTCCACACAACGTTGACAGAGCTAGCCATCTCAAGACCATGCCATAGTTGTCATGCAGGCACGCTGTATTTTTGTAGTTAACATTATGCACTAGCAAGCATTGTATTGCTGATGATGAGGTGTTAAATCATGGATTTGTTTTGTATTGTGCGCGTGTTGAGAGAGAGCGGGATAGATAGAACTACACTAAGTGGCCAGTTGTGCATCGCTACATCAGCTGGAGAGGGAGAGAGATAGAGATAATGTAGAAATATGTTGCTGCTGCGTTTACAGAGTTTTGCCTCATGATTGCAAATGAGAGCCATCTCAAGACCATGGTATGAACGCAGCGCCAACCTCACGCACGCTCTACGCGAGAATGCATCGCATCTATGATGCAGTGTCTCCTTGTTTGTTTTTGTCTGATGTGTGGGGTGGGGATGAGTGGGGATGTAATCATGACTAATGATGAGCTATTCCTAAATGAAGAACTTGGTCATTACAGTGTTGCAGACCTACAGGTTAACCTACATCCTTGTGCCCCCAAGCTAGTGTGGTCTGAGGAAGGTCCACCTTGGACACTACTCAATTTCTCCCAGCTGGCACAAAGGGTCATATCATATATCACCTCATCCTCAAAACTGTATGAATCCAGAAAAGTGACAGCAGATGCTGTTGAAATCAGAAATACAGTTGAACAGTAGAAGACGTGTATCACTGTAACACATTATAACTTACATTATAAATGTTACATTCCAGCATGTGTCTGCTGTGTTTTCTGTCTCCTTTGTCTCTCTTTCTCTCTCTCTACCTTGCTATTCTGCTCCAGGTTCCTGTGACTCATTGATCCACCGATCAGAAGACAACCAGTGTGATCCATCGATCAACCACTGCACCAGGCAACCAATCAGATGCCCTCCTGCCCACACTCCTACGCAGAGCATTGAACGACGTTGCACTGTCAAACATATCTGCCCAAAGAGGAAGTAAACTAACCGGTGCTACTTATACTCTTATTATTTTCCCTTAACATATTGAATAAATACAATTATATTAATTGTTCCCCCTATCTACTTCATAAATAAAAACCGAAAATGTGTTGAAAAAAGTTAAATAATTTCACATCACGGCATCTGTGCAGCCATGTTTACTCACTGTGTCCATGTAAATGACGACGAACACAGCCATAAAGGTATGATTTCCTTATGCAGAAAAGATATTCTGTTTACTTTTCTGATAACTACATCACTGCATAGCTCATAAATGTTCTGACAAGCTTAATATTTTGTTATTTGTTATACTCTACATTGCCGCAGAGGTCAGTTTTTTTTGCTTTTTTGTCAGTAATAAGGCACTTGGGGCAGAGCTGTTTTGCAGGCTGTGTGACTGGCAGGTTGCATAGGAGTGTACCTCCTGCCTTTTATAACCTCGTGGCACTTTCTGGTCCACCTCTTTCTGCTTTGCTGTTGGCCTGCTGTAACCTTGTTGTGGAATGTTCACTTGTGTTTTTTTTTTATCAGTCTGCCAACTCTGTAGTTATGTGTTCTGGGAATTGAAGCAGGTAAGGGGCCCTATACAATCGCAACACAGTGAATATCTTGCCTAGACACACTAGGTCAGGAGTGATGCCCCTTGTATCTTTTAGTTTGAGTAGTTAGTGTGGGTAGTCAGGAGTAGGTTTTTGTTTGTGAACATTGTTTTTCTTACATAGTTAGATCAGCTATCCCCTTCTGAATTTGTTTTGTTTTGTTTTATTCAGTTCATTGTCTTGGCATCACTCCAGCTCCTTTCCCCTCCTTTGTCATGTGTCCTTAGCCTCCATCATTACATTGGTCACCTAGTCATAGGCTTTATGTTCTTTTATATGTATATATTAGTTAGTTGCACTATATAGTCTAACTTTTCACTGCAACTTTTATGTCTGGTTGGTGTATTAATGTATCCCAGTTAACAAGACAATTATCTTTGATGGTATCTCTTACCCCTTCCCCTTGACTTACTGAGGTTGTAAGATAAAATGTTTGTTGGTGGTAATTAACCATATAATTTGTTGTTGTTTTTTCTCTTTTCTGTGATTGTGCTGGTAGCAAGTTCTTAAATGTGGTATTTTGAGCTGGTGGTACTTTTCATGTCTACTGGTGAGATGGCTCAGTTTAAGTTGGACCAGTTTGTACAGAGTCTCTCCATTGAAATTCTTGATATGTGCCAAAAGGATGATTTGTTACTGCTGGCCAACTACTACGGTCTCCAGAGTGGAAAAAGCCACAGATTGGCTTATGTGCGGAAGCGGAGGTGAAACAATCTGTTACCTTACCGCACTAACCTGGCTCAACTGGTTCATTGGTTGATGCGGGAAATGAAAATGAGCTTGTCTCGGCCTCAGTTGGAAGCTCAGGAGAAGGCTCAGGCACGACAGGCTGAAATGGATTTCAGGCTAGCAGTGCGCAAGTTGGAAATCAAGGCTGAAACAGCTGTTAAGCTGTGACAGCTGGAGTTGGGGAATGCAAGGGATGGTTCCTAGTTTGGTCCTTTGGCACCGACTCCCTCGCCATCAATTCTGTCTAGGCCATTTGATATAAGTAAACATATATCTCTAGTTCCTCCTTTTCGGGAGACCGAAGTAGACACCTGCTTCAGTGCATTTGAGCATATTGCTACATCCTTTCAGTGGCCAAAGGAGGTATGGCCTCTATTGTTACAGTGTAAAAGGCTCAGGAGGTGATCTCTGAGCTGTCCCTTTAAGATAGCTTGCAAAATATAATTGTCAAGTCTGTTGTCCTCCGCACATATGAGCTGGTGCCCGAGGCATATAGACAACAGTGCAGGAATCGCAAGAAGTCCTCAAGTCAGACATTTGTTGAGTTTGCCAGAGAGAAGGGAACTCTCTTTGACAAGTGGTGTACTGCTAATAAAACCTACTCCTGACTACCCACACTAACTACTCAAATTAAAACATACAAGGGGCATCACTCCTGACCTAGTGTGTCTAGACAAGATATTCACTGTGCAACATTGTATAGGGCCCCTTACCTGCTTCAATTCCCAGAACACATAACTACAGAGTTGGCAGACTGATTGATAAAAAACACAAGTGAACATTCCACAACAAGGTTACAGCCGGCCAACAGCAAAGCAGAACGAGGTGGACCAGGAAGTAAGCAGTGGTGTATAAAGTACTTGAAAGCCATACTTGAGTAAAAGTGAAGATGTCTTACTTGAAAGTGACTCTAAGTATCAAGTACTAAGTATCAAAAGTAAAAGTACAAAGAAACAAAACAGCCAGATTACGTTGACAAAATATAAAAAGTTTTCACCCAGTAAGATTTCTAATGTCACAAACATATTGAAAAGACAAACATTTTTACAAATGGGAACATGAAACTATTCATTTTCTCCACAGGCAAAAAAATAAAGGATATGCGGTGTAATCGGAAGCCCTGAACACTGTGGTAGTCTTGTAAAGGCAAGCTAGCAAGGCTACTCTTAGCTAGCTGCTGAGTTGAAGTATTGAGTAAAATGTTAGCAAACTATGTTATCGACAATATCATATCTTTTCTGATTACTGCAATTACTGATTACTGCATCTTTTCCATATAGCCCATCACTGATAGTCATATGAAGTACCAAGAGTGCTGGTGTTGCTGTTTTAAGAAATTGTGTTCCTTTCCTGAACAAAGAGATGTTAAAATCCACTGCTACTGTACATTCAACAAGTTTGAGATTTATGATTTATTTTATTATTATTATTATTTTCTTTTATATAAATGAAGCACATCAATAATGAAGTTATATTGGAATATACTACACGATCAAGGGCATTTGAAAGAAAACCTTCTTCAATGTTTTCCCACACAGTGGTCACATGGTTATCTCTGTCATATCTAGACTGTTCATGCCAGAAGCCCTGGGGGTGGAGAAACTCATGCTCTATGGCCATGTGATCACACCATTGTCCAATAGACTTTTCCAATAGAGACTTTGGTATTCCCCAGAGTTGATTAACCCTCTCAGATGTATGTTTTTGGAATGTTTTCTCAGAATTCTATCTTAGAATTCTACATCGCTGCAGGTGTCAATTACCAGTAACAATTCTTGGATCATCAAGACAATGTTCAGTTCTCAAAATTCCATTTCACATGTATCATTCACCTGAAAGGGAATTTAGAGTGAGTAACAACAAACCTGGGACAACTAAGTGTTCACGTGTTCTTCTTTTTGTTATTATGGCAGTTACTATGACACATTACACGTCATCTTTGATGACTAAGATGTAGTAGGATTCCTCCCCCCTGGGTTTGAAGTCAATACAGGTTTTCAACCGGATTTGCTCCAAGGCCCGTGTATAATCCCTTTGGCATTCAGGTTTTTGTTTCAAGTCAAAGCAAATACGCAGAGGTAACATTCCATGAGTCAGCAATGTAAGCAATTAG
>OMKL01138702.1:0-19574 GCA_900302295.1 Parasudis fraserbrunneri | reverse complement strand
CTGGGAGGTATACTGAATATGAAGGTATACCATCATGGATCCATGCTGGGAGGTATACTGAATATGAAGGTATACCACCATGGATCCATGCTGGGAGGTATACTGAATATGAAGGTATACCATCATGGATCCATGCTGGGAGGTATACTAAATATGAAGGTATACCATCATGGATCCATGCAAAGGTATAGAATTTTACACATGTTCTAAAAATAAAATATACATTACATACTGATATTGTTAAGTTAATAAAAATTTTAAAATTTTAAAAAAAGTTCCTTGCAACAGTATTAAAAAAGTAAAATGAAATTGACCATTTTGAATAGCACCATGACAATGGTATTAGAAGATAAGGATGTCACTTACATTGTAATTTGTAATATACCATCATATGCCATTATACTGTCAAAATGAAGTAATATATTGCGATCTTATATTTTGTCTATATTGCCCAGCACTAGTTATCCCTTCCCTGTAACCCTGATAGTAATGGTGTTGTTCCTTACAGCCAACCATTTTATCCATATTGATTTTATATATAAGTAATATTACCAATCTACAGCCACAAAATCCTATGACCTTACACAGTATGTTACCTTTAGAGCTATTCACTTCCCTATAATGCAGCTGATCATATCCTTACTTGTTTTCTTTTCTACTGTAACTTTGTTTTAATGCAGAAATGCCTTTTCAAATTACACAGTATCACACTGTGTATATTCTGATTTATATATTGTACTGGGTTTTGAAACAGAAAATCAATAAAGTAATTTGATGTCAAAATATCCAGGCGTGTATCTCTTGACTTGTTTCCTGACTGGAAGAAAAGCAAATCTGTATTTGTCTCTGTCCTCTCTTTTGTATATATTCAACCCTCTGTTTTACATTTATACCTATTATTATATATCTATTTTAATTAAACATTGTAATTGTTTGTGGTATTGTTTGTAGGCACTGGAGATTTGTATTATTATTATTGGCCTATTTATTCATGATCTATTTATTGACTTTTTATTTACAAACAAAATGCTACTTAAGATGCTTTGAAGCTGTGACCGAGAGGGGTGGATTCATTTCCTCTGCATAGTTGGGGAAAAAAAGAGGAAATATTTTAAGATATCGACTATAAATTGTTTTATATATCTTATTATTTATTTGAAATACTGGGATCTTTTTAAGTGCAAATATTTTGTATCTGACGATTTTTGATAATTTTCTAAAGATTTTTTTTGCTTCTGTTTATATATGATTTTCCTTTTTATTTCCACAAGCTATTTTGAGACACCTGCAATGAACTGGGAATAATGTGACGATGATGATGATGATGATGATGATGATGTACGTATTTAATATTTATTTGGTGATGAAGAACAAAGTGATGGTGTATATTTATTTTGTATTGTCTATGTGTTAAATGATGGCTGTGTATGGATTAGTCTTTAAGTTGCTATTGAAATAAAAGAAAACCCATCGGAAGGTTCAATGTTGTCATGTTGTGCTTGTAATATAGGTCATAACCATCAAATTAAAAACTATATAAGTCCATTTTTAAGTTTTCAGTTGAGTAACTTTCCTCAAATCACAGTATCTTAAGAATTAACAGAGACTCATAACACTACTGTCTTTCAGAGGCTATAGCAGGCTCAGTTTGAGTAAAGATACTGGTATGACAGCCTAAGGAATCCATCGGTACCAACCATGTCATGCTAGCTTGCCGGGAAGGGGGATAAATAATGCTCCAAAGTTAGGCTAAATTTTTGGCAAGGGAAAACCTGGAATGGCCATTTTCAAAGGGGTCCCTTGATCTCTCACCTCAAGATATCTGAATGAAAACTGTGTACAGACATGCCCACTTGAACTTTTGATTAAACCATAACAGTTGTTTATAACACCATCTCTAACCCTAACCATAACCACTCCCACTACCTAAAAGTAAAAAATAAATGTAAAGTATTTGTGTGAAATGCAGATGACCCCTGTGATCTAGCGTTAGCATTTACCCTCTAAAATGGTGTCATGACCATAGAACCATATAAATGCAATTCTTAATCTTCCCAGTAGTAGGCAGTATGCATCCACGGCGTCGATGCTGTTCGCAAGAGAGACTAATATTTCACCACTGAAGAAGTAGTAGCTGCTAGCGCAATGAGTTTTTTTGGACTGTTGAGGAAAAATAAACTTGTGAAACTCAGGAGTGTCAATGAAACGAAAAAGTACGGTATAGCAGCAGCAACATTGAAAGAGCTGCTTGTAAAGGGTTGTAAGCTATTACAAGTAAGTGTTTTTATGCGTTATCCAGTACTTTCTTTTTTGCCGCCGTTTAACGTTACACACGATAACAAACATATGTCTGGCTTCATTAAATCGGTAGTAAAACCAAAAGTCATCTGCTCCGTTTTGTTCCAGATTCCCCTTCATGGCGCGCATGTGTGCTTATATGAGGACGGGACAGAGGTTACAGAAGAATACTTCAAAACTCTTCAAAACAACGTTGAACTTGTGCTTCTTTCTGAAGATGACACATGGAGCGGATGTGGGTGAATACAGATACATAGCTAATTGTGCAATGTAATGTCATGGCTCTGGGTGAAACAATATGTTTATATTTTTAACTCCGGTGCAAACACGGGAGATATGGTGATGCCATGTTTTGGAATATTCACTTGACAATACAGAGGGGGCGATCAAATTAACAGGTTCGATACCTATCCATAGGCCCTTTACCCAGTGGCCATTTTGACATGTCATGCAGGATAAAAACACAGGTGTATTTGATAACATTAATTATGGTCCCATTACATTGAGGTAAAACAAAAGCCATTCCAGTGCAACAGCATGCACAATACCAGGGCCCTGGCACGCCTACATGGAATGGGGCCATAATTATTGTTATTAATTACGCATGTGTTGAACATGTAACACCTTTGGCCTGTGTGTCTGGATGGTGATACTTGGAAAGCAGGGAGGGGGACGATTAGGCAAGCCACTCACGTCGAAGTGCTACTTTATTTATCATAGCAACCACCATAACCATATGAAGCCTGGTCTCACGGCTACTATTCTACTCATACATGAAATAAAATAGTGTCCACACACGCCAAAGCATCAGTTTGTGAGTTGAGCAAATAAAAGGAGCGGAAGCTCATGTCCATGTCCATCACCTAACAGGTGTACCGCTCAACTAACTTAGGCGCAGAGCGCAGGGCTGTGACGTAGTTTCAGACATACACATGCAAACCAAAACATAAGCGTTCTAAAGGTACATTTCACCATTTCGACTGTTACAATGTCAAAATGGTCTCTGTGAAAAGGGCCCATTTAGGGTCCAGTTGACACATGAAGCTGGCGCAGAAAGTGTAGTACTTGGCCTATGCTCACAACTACAAAGGCTCTACTTAAGCCAAGGTATGCTATGTTGTTCCCCATAAATTCTTATTTGTGGCAGCCCACTATAAAAGACAGGTCCACCACAATTAAATGAGCCTAACTAATAAAATGACAAAAGTGCTTATTTCATAGCATGTGTACAATTCACTCTGCATGTCTTGCCACAAATAACTTAACAGCTTTTGGGAAACACTTGTGATTTCAGTTGCCTGTGACATAAGTCGGTTGCTGGACACAGACAGGCATGCTGACCGCTTAATTGAAGCAGCAAAGGACCTGCTCTCAGACGAGCGGTCTCCTAAAAGACGTAAACTCCTGGGCTCTCTGCTCCTTCACCTGGATGAAAGCTCTGAGATGGAGAAGAAGGAGGAGGATGAAGAATGGTTCCAAGGTAGGATATCCCATGTTACCGCTGAAAGAGGAAAGTCAGCAGCATTTAAATTGTTCCACTGGGGTTATACTTAATACTCTTTATGCATGCTGGGGTTATACTTAATGCTCTATATGCACACAGGGGTTATACTTAATACTCTTTATGCATGCTGGGGTTATACTTAATACTCCTTTGAAAACGCATCACTATTAATTTAACACTGTGGTCTCGTTTCAGGTGTCAATGTCCGATTCAAGACCAAGTCTGCCTATATGAAGTACAACTGCGAGAGCAGGATACGGAGTTACATGAAGGAGGTGAAACTCAAAGGCTTTATTGTCCGTTGTTGATCAATACTTTCTCCATACTACCTCCATAAAGTAATGGTCGGGATACAGCAATCTCTCATCACAACTTTGTATGACCACTTTCCATTGTCTTCACTCTCAGGTGGATGCTTACGCTAAAACCATAGAGACACCAAAGCTCAGGGCAGAGTTCAAGAAAACGGCAGAGTGCCTGGTGGACAAGTTGAAATCGGCCAAGTACAACGGCTGCTACTTTGACAGGACAGAAAAGGAAGCGAATCGCTTCTGCACTCGGGATGGCTGGTTCACCTGCCAGGTAAAGGAGAGCTAGGCCATCACATTTATGTGCTTTCATGTACTAATTCAAAGCACATGTTTAGTATGATAGTCATGAATATGCTTTAAGTGTAATCTAAGTACTTAAAAAAAAAACGTGTACCAAATTTAAGTAGTATTTTGGTAAGCAAAAGTAACCAAAACTACATTAAAAGTATAACCAGCTATAGTTGAACACCTACGTCATTTTGGAAATTCTGATAACCGTGCCTATCCCCACTGAAGATATAAATTGTAATGGACCAAGTTTCACACCGAATCCTGAGGTACAAGGTTAGGTCCTTCGCTCTCTGCTGTGTCCTCTACCCCAGGGAACATTTGACCAGGAGGTGTGTCAGTCGCTCCACTCCATCAATCCCTATGGCAACCGAGAGAGCAGGATAGTCTTCAGCACCTGGAATCTGGACCACAGGTTGGTGGTCACTGTTAAAATATTCATCTAGTCACTAAGTGTGAGTAGAACATAATAAAGTATTAGTCCATTTGGCTGCAGTTGTGGTATCATACCTGCCATACAGTACGTGGAACAAAGTATCACAGAGTGCATGCCTCCTCAAATGAAAGGATACAGCTTGCAGAGTGGGGGGGGGCTTTCCTTCGTGAGCATACTCGTAGGGGGGGCTTCCCTAGGTGAGCATACTTCTAGATCCCTATTACTAATGACCTTTCCAACTTGATCCAGTTATGAAATGTAGGTTAAATATCTTAAAGGGTAAGTTCAGAATTTTGGACCCCTAGCCCAGTTTCCATTTCATCAATGATGTCGTCAAAGGTTAGTCCTTTCTCAGCACAATCCATGCTGTGCCTCATACTGAATACCCAGCTCCTCCTACGTAAAAAGAACTTAAACAGACTTGAACACAAACTTCTCTGCTTAGGGTTCACTGTGGAGTAAGCTTCAGCATTTACTTCAGGGCTTGTACAGGCTGGAGCGTGGCCCCATTGACTTCGCATTAGTTTGTGGCTAACTAAGCGGAGCTGAAGGTATCCAGTATGAAGAACGGCATGGATTGTGCTGAGAAAGGACTACCGATCAACATCATCATTAGTGAGAAGGAAATGGGATTGGGGGTCTGAATTCTGAACTGTAATCATAATTACATTATGGATCACCACGTCACTATATTTATATGTTTGGGATGAGATATATCCTTGCTTAATTTGACAAAATGTCCTGGAAAATGTTTTCCTCAAGAATGCAAACCCTGGCTGAGGTGAAACAAAGTCCATGTCTTGTAAAACTTGTATGCAGGATTGAGAAGAAAAGGACGGTCATTCCTGCTCTGGTGGATGCTCTACAGAACCACAAGAGCAGCGACATCAACCTGGACTATTTCTACAGTCTGCTGTTCACCAGGGAGAACCTCAAGCTGGTGCACATCGTCTGCCATGAGAAAGGGACCCACAACCTGCTGTGCGACAAGACCAAGATTTACAAACGGGGCAAACGAAAATGATGGGAAGGGAAACTGCTATGCCCATCATGAATTTCTGATCATTAGGGTGTTTTTATATATATTTTTTATAAGAACATATTTTTTTATGTTTATTTGTGCTGAAGAATCATGAATGACTGATAAGACTGGGAAAAAAAACACATGAACAAGTGACTGTAGTAGAAGTTTAAGAACTCACTCAGACTGAGCTGACTACACTCCTGATTTCTGTATACACCATTAATACATACTTCATTATACACTTACTATGTGACATGTTCTATTTCAAACAGTATGTCTGTGGAACCATTCAGTGAAACTGGGAATAATATAGTGCCAACGGCAGTGGATGTATAGTTGAATGGTGGATATACACTGGTACTGGTTATATAAAAGTAAAAAATCATTTGGCTTACAAAAACAGTTGATCCGAGCATGAACAAAAAATTGTTTAAACCCTTTGAATCAAGGAAAACATTTATTTGCTCCATGTATTGGCACTGTAATAATTAAAAGCATTGTTTGACTACAAAGGTTATACAACTGATATGTTGCATTCATTCCTTCAGTCAGGCAGTTGCATAGCAAAATATGAAAAGCATTGTGCATAATTTAATAAGGCATTAAACAGGCAATAAAAAAACATCACTATCAAAAATATAACATCTGATTGCTACTATAGTCAGCAAAATATACAATAGAGTAATGTTTGACACTAGATATAAACCACATATTTTGTTAGTGCAAATATTTTCACAATCTCAATAGATAAGTACATATAAACAATTTACAATTCTCAAACTCCATCTCTTCATTGATCATCAGTCCATCATTCATATGCTCTTAACACACTAAGGGGAGCCAACTTCCAAGTTTTACATCAATGAGGTCTGTATTCCATTTGGTACAGAGGCATATGCAAAGTTTTCAAAGTAACCAACATAGATTTGAATAAAAAAAAAAAAAGGGAATTGAGAGCCATAACATAGATTTGAATTCACAAAAATGGGGATCAAGAGCCACAAAGGGATCACTACTCAGGGCTGAGTCTAACAAAACTTGCTGAGCTGGACACTGGTGACTGAACCAGTTTGTGTGCATGCCAAAGTTAATATGGATTGACAAACCAGTTCACATGATGTCATTATCCTCCCTTTCCCACCTCTTGACTGTATTCAATATGTGGTCATCAAAACCAACCAAATACATCAGCAGGGCACAATGCCCACTTGCCTTTAGGAAAGATTTGACGGCGACACCTGCTAATTATTGGAAAACTGACGAAACTGATGAAACTTAATGACATGTTATGAGAAGAACAGGTACATGCCCATATAGGCGGTTTCAACTTAACATAAACATTCTAAATGGACTAAATTTGATTTCCTGTCAGCTATTAATATTAGCCAACACTGCAACAGGAAATAAATTTGGGTCCAAGCTGTTACCGAACAATGCAACTCCACTGAAAGCGTCGAGACTAACAAATGCTTGGAGGTTATCAACAAGCAGTTAAAGCAACACCATGAAGGATGGACTGAGGAGAAACATGAAATGCAATCAACTGTGGGCTTCATGCAAGAACCGCTTATACAAATGTGATCTTAAAACGAGTCATTCTAAGTTATTTTGGAATTGTTCTTTGGTGTGTGCCAATGTTTTTAATATGAATCGTTCGGTTCAGTGCTCAAGTATCTCATAGGACATTTTGATTTTTCAAGGGACCTGTCAATGTGCTGCTTGTCTGAAAGCGAGACGTAAAGCTGCAATAAATATTTTCTTACAGTATTCTTAAAACTTCTTCTGACCACCTGCTATCAGGTCTGTTGAGTCATGGTGTCCTACTCATTCAACCCTGCCCTACCAGCAGCCAGTCTGTTATTCTTTTCATCGTTTCTTTTCTTTGTTGACAAAACCTGGTCCAAGCTTTAGCTCCACCTGTATTATAAACCTATGCATTTATTATTGCATTTATTATTTACATATTTTTTTTAGTTAATCTCTTAATTACATAAATGTTGTGCTGTCTTATGTTTGTAGGGTAAGTACTTACCTACCTTTTTCAACAACCAGGAAAGTTGTATGTACTGTAGTTAAAATCGTGTAATCCGTGCACAAAATTATTTTTTTCTCAGTGAATCTCTTAGTTACAACAAGATTGTGCCCGTAAGGCAGTTGTATGTTTATATGTGACAATTACAGTGTTGCAAACTGTTTACACTGGTGACTTGCTGCCCACTAGTGGTCAGAAAATAGTTAGGGAACACTTCACCCCAAAAATTATCATTTGTATATTAATTACTCACCCCATGTTGCCTTGAATTCCTGAAGAATTCTTTTTCCTTGTATGCCTCCACGGTGAAAGGAGAATCTAAAAACGGTTGCCATAAAAAAATCTAATTCAAGGCAACACGGGGTGAGTAATTCATATACAAATTATAATTTTTGGGTGAACTGTTAAGGAGTTTGAGTATCTTTGAGATTTATTAAGCAAACTTTTAAAAACAATTTGCTTTTAGGTAATGAATGTCTTTCCTCTTTATAAACTGTAATGTCATCTGGATACAGAATGACTTCTTTGAGCTGTTGTCTCAGACCTTGCTCAACACTGCCACTCTTTCCATCTTCTGTCCCCATTAATTCTGTTGTTTCCAATAAAACCAGTCAGTCAATCAACACCATTTTACCACAAAGAGCACAATTTGCCACTGATGCTCTTGATAAGATGTTCACTTAAAGGGGACATATTATGGAAAATGGATTTTGCCTAGTCTTTGTATGGATTTGGCTGTCTGAAATGTTACTTAGGCGCTGGGGAAAAACGAGAGGTGTACTCCTTGCCGTTTGGCCAGGGTTTGAAGTCTTTAGATGAACTAGCCTAAGCAAGCAGTTCAGAATCATTGCTCTTTCTGATGTCACAAGGTACAAGCAATAAATTAGCTTTGATTAATCAATTAGCTGTGCTTTTTGTGGCCATGAACACTGCTTACTTAAATGTACTGCCCAGTTTGTAAATGTTTTTCACTCTTGGGTGTGGGGTAGGAAATAATTAATTTGAAATGTCATGTATGCTATACCCACCAAAAATTGTGTGTTCAATACAAGGGAAGAGAGAAGTGCTAGAAAATAAATATTAGATTTGAAAAACACTTGAAACCACAGATTCAAGGAATTCGTATAAAATATTTGAAGAGATTCATAATGTCCTCTTTAAAGGACATTTTTAATTCTAGTTGGTTTTTCTTAAGCAGACACATGTCACATTGTGGGAAAAAGGTTTCTACATTTGTCTAATATGAAATGTTAGCATTTTTAGCATTCCTCATTGTAACCATGGGGCACAGCTAGCTGGAAGCTTGGAGCTAACTGTGCCCCATGGTTACAAAGATGAATGCCAACAATGCTAACATTTCATTTTTGACAAACTGTAAGACAAATGTAGAAACGTTTCCTCACAATGTAACATGTGTCTGCTGGAGAACATCCAACCAGAATTCAAAATGCCAAAGTATCCCTTTAAATTAAGAAATACGTAAAAGACATAAGAATTTCCTATCATTAACTCTAGATCTGGCAAATCTGGGGAAATCTAGGTGTGGCGATGTCACTGTGTAGCCTAAGCTAAGATCAGTTTATATTGGACAAACGCCGAGCTAGTCCAGTGTGTTTCATAAATCCCACTGTTTTTTCATAGGCACTCGTCCAAAAATAATACCTTTATGAAATACAGAAGGGGAAGAAAAGGTTAATGCATGAAGCCCGATGCTGCCTAAAAAAATAGAGTATAATACGGAATGTGGCACGTGCGACTCTCCGACTTCCATCAATGAACCAGCTTTAGCCTGTTTCCTTTGCCTTCAGTCAAACAGTAGAGATTTGAGGCCCCTCCACAGGGCGGCAAGCGAGAGGTCCACATACACCTGTACCGTCGGTATACTCTTTAACTCCCTCCTCTGTCACCCTGCTGCATGTCACTGGAGCCTTCGTCCCCCTCTTCATCACTGTTGTCTTTGGCGTAGTAATGTCGCCTCCTGTGCTCCCTGCTGCCCCACGTGGAGGTCGAGGCCGTTCTTTGCGGACAGTCCTGCGAGGACATCCGAGTCGTGCAGCACAGTTAATACACTTTGATGCAGAATGAAGTTGGATTAAATCCTCATCCTAATCAAATGGGATTATGTGTTTGTTTAGGTGAGGAAGTCACAGTATGTTTACCACTACTACAGCATGTGTTTCTAACACACACCCCCGCCAGCGACCACTACAAATAACCCAAGAACAAGTGGGAAACACTGATAAGATATATATCTGTGTCAGCCCACCACAAATAGGTTTCCCAAACTGACTCACTGATAGAAGACCTGAACAGGGTATCTTGTCTTGCATGCACATGAGGGCTGTCACTTTTTGTTCCAAGTTCAAACACTCGTTCAAACTTGGGAAAATATTAAATGTTCAAACTGCAATGATGTGTTTGAATTAAAGGAGCAGTGTGTGTTCTTTAGCGGCATCTAGTGGTGACATTGCAGATGGCAACCAACTGCTCTCATTCTTGTAGGAATACTACGGCGTTGAGTCAGGTAGTTGTATACATCATGAGTATATAATTCCAATAGTGTACTCTGTCTGTTGTTTTGACCATTGGTTTCCTAACGTTGTCGTTTCTAGTTGCTCAGCTACTGACAAAATGGCGCGCTCTGTGGAAAGGACCCGCTCCTATGTAGATATGAAGGGCTCATTCTAAGCTAACGAAAGCACGATTCTTAGATTCAGGTGATTATACATTAATGAAAACATAATTATCATTATATTCCATTTCTACCAATAGATCCCCCTAAATAATACACACTGGTCCTTTAAAAATCGGGGGGCAGTTAGCCCTTCTATTCATTTCACAATCTGCTTTCTAGTGTCCCAGTGTAATGTAATCACGCTAACAGTCACAGATTGTCTTCCAAAATGTGCATTTACCGGTATGTTTACAGGTGAAGTATTAAACAAGGGGCGCGCTGCTCCCCTACACTGCTCTGCGCTCTTTCTGAGTTCATCCAAACTAATCAAATCGTATGGCCAGAAAACTCGCCACAGGAGCTTATCCACCATTATGAATAAAATGATGTCTATCACTTTATCAATCATGACGTTCTTTCGCCAGAAATGAGTGCCTTCCTACTTGTTATGTGCCCATCAGTAGCTCTGCGTCTCTCTCTCCTTCTCCCTCTCTCGGGTGTGCTCTGTAACTCAGAGGATATGCAACTACAACCATCCAAACCAATGACATTAATAATTGTTTTGGGATTGCTTGCGATTATGAAAAGGCATAGGGCTGCAGGGGAGGGTGTGTGTGTGTGTTATAATATAGAAGATTCTGATTACATAAAAGTTTGAACTAATTCTCTTTTATTTTGGATTTGTTCAAACTTGATTTGGGGAAAAAGTGACATCCCTAATGCACACAATCCTTCCCACTGCGAAACTGTCAATCTTGCCTATCTTGCCTATCCTGGCCTGTCTCCAGTGCCACAAATAACCTGAGAACCTGTGGGAATCCCTGTTCTGTAACAACTTGTTTTACGCCAGGTGGGAATTGCCAGAGAATACAAGATACAACAGACCCTTTTCACAGCAGACATGTTGATGTGTCATATCAGGGCTGTAACCAGTAACATGAGTAGTGGGTCCGTTCCACTTAAGGTGTGCCAGTGAGCCAACATGCAAATCCCAGGGCCCTGGCACTGGTAGACCTAAGTGGAGTGGACCCAATATTAACATTATTTGTTACAGATGTGCTTACCCATCTATGACACTTTAAAGGTAGAATCTGGAATGCCGTCAAACAGCGACCTCTAGGCAAAAGAGCCCGCTTGGTATTGCATTTTGTTGAAATCTTTTGTTTTTGGTCTGATGTGTGGGTTGGAGTTGAGTGGGCACTGGGCATAGTGTAATTTACAGTGTAAGTTAGACTCTTCTGTAGCTGTATATTTCTATATTAAAGGACTAACGAAACGCAGTCAAAGTCTGAGCAGCAGACTGTTGAACTGTTGGTGGATGCTTAATGAGACACTCAAGTTTGATATGATATATGCATTGTACTATTTTTTGTGTGGCCAGTTTACAGTGGCTTTAAGTACAGCACCGGTTGTTTTTTCTTAACAGCTTAGAAATATTTCAATGTCGACTTTTCCTTTAAAGAACAAATCACTACACTGGGTGTCAACATATCGATATGTTGTGGGGAAAAGTAACACGACACTATACTGTATCAATGTTTCTCCTCAACCCTTCTTTACACAATGTGACTGAATCAAGTGTCTCACCTGCACAACGTCCATGTTTCCAAAGAAGTGCTCCACAGGAAGAATCTGGTTGCTGTCCTCGTCTGGGTAGATGTATGTGCTTCCAACATCCATCCCCTCCCCCTCCAGTTTCTCTCCAAAACCATTCGCTATGCAGCAGTCCGACTCCAATCTCATCTTCACCTGGTTCTCCTTCCCCTCAGGGCCTCCGAGTTCTGGAGAGGCGGCGCAGCGTGTTCTGCCAGGCAACTGGTGACACTCGCAGCTGATGTGGGAGAGCCTGTCCGAGGGACTCGACAAACCGTAAACCGCGGTGCGACTCTGGGGCATCTTGGTTGTGGAGTCCGACGTTTCATTCTTTGGCCTTTTAACGTCTTTCCTCTTTCCAGCTGAAGCCTGCGGGAGAGACGAAACTGAGGATGGCAAGTCGAGATAATTGCCCTCCAAATAGCTGTAGGACTCTCGTATGTGCTGCGTGCTTCGTAGTCCAGACGAAGCATACACAGACCAGACGAAGCATACACAGACCAGACGCCGCTGGAGTCCGCGTGGACTAAAATGGTCCTACGGCGGACCTCAGCATGGGCAGGTCCGTGCACCACTCCAACTTTCTGTCTGTGCGTGCCTTGCATTACCATACTGGTGTCATACATAATTTGGCTCAGCATGCATGCTGATCAAAGGAGATTGGTGGATCTCGTTAACAGCTGGTGCGCCTGGACTATGAAGGAAATGGATTGTCCGTCTGCATTATGTGCCCTGTGCTTCGAGACTATGTGAGCACCTTCAAGGACTAACATACTACTGAATTTGGGTTTCAGATGGTGAATGTCTGTGTTACGCCATAGGGTTTTTCCCCCTCTCTCTTCAATACTGACCTTATTTGAACCTTGTGCCTCAGAACTGCACTTTCCCTTTCTGCGCTTCTGGTTGCCAAGTCGACCAGACATCTGCAAAGGAGGGAAATGTAGTTGTTTTCATATGTTCAGTGGCAACTATTGGAAAGAACCAAGTTTCTGTCAGCACAGAGATGTCCTTCAGAAAATCCAACACATTCAATACAATTAACCCTTATACTGTGTTAACGTGAGAGTCCCACTTATGGCGCTTCGTCTGCTTTTGGCTGGCCCCATAAAACTCTATCAGCACCCTCATAGTACCATGTAGTACCATGTAATACCCTGTAAAACCATATTGTACCCTGCACCAACATGTGGTACCATGTAGTCGGTAGATCGGGACTCAGTATTGTCAGATACTCAATATTAAATGACTCAGATCAGGATCGGGGCAAAAAAAAGTTGAACTGGACATCCCTTAATATTTGTGAAGATGCACCACTCTCCTAAAGCTAGTAATCAGATATGTCTATGTAGAGAACCCTCCAGTCTGTGTTGCAACTGGGATGTAAAATCTGGGGCTGCTCCATAGACAAGTTATGGGGCCATACAATGTTTGTGTGAGCTCTAGCACCCAAGTAAGCACCAGGGTCTGGTTAAGATCCAGCAATGTTAGAATATAAATCTCATTTGGGTGTAGGATCTCGCACAAACATTTTATCGCCTCAAAGTCACAGCCCCATTCAGTATGTCCACAGATACTGACGGGACTGTAATGATGCACAGGAACATGTGACTTGCTAAAATGGGTGGCATTCCCCTTTAAAATAGTGGGCTGGTGCGTTTTTGTTTTTTTTTTGTTGTTTTTTTTTATAATTGAAGTAGAAAATGTATAACAATATATGTAATGTGATACATCAGTAGAATACTGGCGGATGTTTTTTTCTAACCACCTAAAGGTCCTCCTCCTCACATGGCATCTTCTGGGCGAGCTTTTCCTTGCTTGGGGCTTCATAATGTGGATTCAAGTAACGTTAGCCTTATTTTAGCCCATAAAGGATGTTGTGTGATCTTCCCAAGGATGTTCGCAGTGCGAAAATCATACCGCTAGCAACTTTAACCCTCCCCTCCCCCAAAAAACAACAGCATTTAACGCCAAGCGTCGGTATCACTGCCAAGCGTTTTGGCTAGCTACCGTTTAGCTTTGATGAGGCTGCTAGAAACAGCTAGCCTGTTAGCTAAACTCAGCAAGCCAACCCGCTAACGTTAACGGTACACTAGGTAGTTAGTTAGCATGCTAACATTAGACTAACATTAACGTTAGCTGAGAAAAAGAAAAAAAACAGTATCAGTCGGTGTTCATCTCACCTTCCGCCTCATTTCCTGAAGCCCAACCAGTGTAACTTTTAACGTTACGTTACTCGCTGTGGCACACGGACGACAGCTGTCTTTCGGTTGACGTTTCATACAATAAAATCGACTGATATAGCGTAATCTAACGTTACGTTCAAGTCACTCCTAAAGCTAGAGAGGTGCCGATTTCTAAGCTAGTTCGCTGATCGCTGAACGGTGTTTTCTCTGCTGATAACGAGACCCCTGTTCCAGTGTGTCGAGGTGTCCGCTTGGCGATTCTGCTTGTGTGTTCCTGGTAGTAGTGAGTCACGAGCGAAGGCGCAGTTCAAATTGAGGTCGGAGTGTATTTTGGGTTCAACATCCGCCAGAAAGCCTAACGTCATTCCAGCTATTCACTCCACGCAACCAGTGCCATTGCAAATTGTTTTTATAGCTCGCCAAGGTCCTGTAATGCAGTACCCGACAACAGTTTGTACATGTTTGACCGTGCGAGAGTGACGACTTGAAAATTGTTATTCGGGGATAAGACACAAGAGGGTACTAGAGCTTTCTAATGTCCACATGATGTGACTCTCTATCTCCCCCTCGTGAGTGTGTGTGTCTGCTCCGGTTTTATATAGTTCAATGGTCTGCTCTTATACACAGCCGATGTGAGGGCCACAAGGACAGCGAGATGAGTAAAATCCTTTACAATGATAGAGAGGGCACGTAAAATCCTGTACAATTAGGACGTTTTGGCAGGTTCTCTACTTAAAATGTGTCGTTGTAAGGGTTCGGTGTAGATTTAGAGTTAGAATTATGAACAGGCATGTGTGCACAGATAGGGTCCAAAGGCTCAAGTCCCTACCCCTCTGCCTTTCCATATGCAGTACGAAGTGCCATCTTACAATGTGTTTATTAATCATATTTTTGCATATATTGTAGTTTACCATCATCTCCACTTAAAGGAACACTCCAACATTTTGGGAAATACACTTATTTGCCATCTTCCCCAGAGTCAGGCAAGAAGATTGATATCAGTTTCATCTCTGTGTCCAGTGGCACCAGAGAGAGGTCCAGGTGCATGCTAGCCTAGCTTAGTACAAGGACTGGAAGCAGTAGGGAGCAGCTAGCCTAGCTCCGTCAAAAGTGAAGAAATACAACTTCCAACAACTCCAAAACACACAGATGACATTTATATCAATCTTCTCATCCGACTCTGGGGAAGATGGCAAATAAGTGTATTTCCCAAAATGTTGGAGTGTTCCTTTAAAATGTGGCAGGATATTCTTAAAAAAGAGGCACCCTACGAGTGCAGGAGTGTCCCTGTCACATATTGGGCTCAAAATATGTGCACAGTCCTGGGTTAGAGCAGGGGGCTGAGAAATGAAAAGTCAATGGAATGTAAGGCTATAGTCAAAAGTCATCACAGGTATAGTAATACAAATGTTATTAAAGCTAATTTGTGCGTGTGTTTGTGTGTCCCTTTTCACATAATGTACTTGATGCTTTGCAATCATTCCAGGAGTTCTACTGGTGAGGATGAATTGGGTTCTTTTTTTCTAAAATTATCTACTCCAATTATCACTGAGCCATTAACGCATATATTTAAGCTCTCCGTTTCAATGCGGAGACTTTCTCGTGTTCGGAAATCAGCCCATGTGATTCCTTTGCATAAGGGATGACTTAAATCATTATTGTCCAATTTCCAAACTACCTTGCTTACCAAAAGTTCTGGAGTCTTTGGTAAATAATCAGCTCAAGTTTTTTCTTTCAAACCACTCAATACTAAATCCACACCAAACTGGATTCAGAGCAAATCACCGCACAATTCCAGCTATCACGTTTGTCACAAATTATATTATAACGGCATTAGATAAGAGGAAACATTGTGCCCTCTTTATTGATCTGTGAAAAGCTTTGTCGATCACCACCTGCTCTTAAAAAGATAATATAGTATTGGTTTGGATAATGTTGCATGTGATTGGTTTCAGGATTATTTATCTGAGAGGATTCAGTGTGTATAGTTGGGTCAAGCCCAATCTGAATATTTGTTAGTTAGTTTATTATTATATTTGTCTATAACTAAAGGTGTGCCGCAAGATTCAATTTTGGTGCCTGTCCTTTTTACTATTTATGATATTAATGATATTGTTTCCTCTGTGAATGGTTGTCAAGACCATCTTTATGCAGATATACTATTGTGCATTGTACTACTGATTCTGTACAGTTGGCCATCGATAATTTACAGCTTTCCTTTACTGCCCTCCAGGAAGCTTTCATTAACCTTAAATTGGTTTTTGATGCTCGTAAATACATTTTGCTTTCTAGAACCAGAGATATTGCTGATCATGGTGTGCAAATATCTACTGTAGCCAAAGTGGTTCTAGCATTGAGCGAGTCACTGAGTATAAGTATCTTGGCATGTGGCTCGATGAGAAATTTACATTTAATACCATTTAGACAACCTTGCCTCCAAGCTGCGACAGAAAATTGGCTTCCTGTGCTGTAACAAAACCAGCTTTCCTTTGATTAGTAGGAAAAGGATTGTTGAGGCAGTTTTCTTAATAGTCTTGGACTATGGTGATGTAATTTATAGGCATGCTGCAGCTTCAACTCTTAAACTCCTGGACTCGGTCTATCACTCTGCCCTCAGAATCATTACTGGTGATAGATATGATACTCATCATTGCGTGCTATATGATAAGGTTGTTTTGCCTTCTCTTTCTGTGGCACCCCGTAGCCACAGACAACAGGTTCAAACGCCGTTAGGGCATATATGACCAGGAAGCAATGTTATGTTAAAATATAACTTTATTATTCACAAAAATATATACTTTGGTTGGGTAAAAGACAGCCTCAAGAAGCAGGTTGGTTGGCATATACTAGCAGGTGGCGCCAAAGCAGGCAATTAAATTAAAAAAAACTAAGAAAAAGAAAAACCACCAAAGCAGTGACTCACTAACTGCAAACCAAACCAAACAAAACCTCATTAACCCCATACAACTACTCCTCCCATCAGAAACAAACCAAAAATAAAGTATAATAGACAAATATATCAAAAACCCACCAGCTACACAGCAGATCCCTGGTTGGACTTCCCACCTATCCCTGCACACCCATGCCCAAGAAGCTTCTACAAACAGACATATAGACATACAACATCAGTTGTACAACATGTAAGATACACAATGAACGCCCCCGCCCCGAAAACGAAAGCACATGTACTTTGTACAGGCGGTCCATCAGCGTACACGATACATCAAGGCAAGACGCCTCCCCGACACTGGGCTCTCCTATGAACACATTTATTTATTTATTTTCCATAACGCACGACACAGATACCACAACATTATCACACGCCAAGTAACTCACCCCAACTAAACAAGAACATGTGCGGTCCCAGGCAGCCTGTCTCAGGCAACTCCACTCCACCTACTGCTCCTATCACCAAATCAGATGATGGCGTAGACCCGCGCACAGCCAAACTCCGATTACTCCAACAGGTGCCTCTTACCTAATCACTGCCCCCGCCCTGAATTACAGATCCAGTCAGAAAACCCCGCAACATCAGTTCCACCTGTCTGAGAAGTGAAACAAACATTGGTATTTCTTTATCTTCAAGGCCCTTGTTGGTAAGCTACCTCCTTACATTACATCGTTGTTGGAAAGGAATATTGGAACCTATTCGACTCTTTCTAACGATTGGCAGGCACTGAAGGTCTCCCGTGTATGTGCGGAGCTTGATAAAACTGCCTTTTCTTTTGATGCCCAGGAATCATGAAATGTCCTCCAACACACTTTGAAAATTGAGAGTTTTCCTTCTTTTGCTGAGTTTAAGGTTATGATTAATTACTACTGTGTATTGATTCATAACAGTTTTTAGATTATCTCTTATTGTTTTTATCTTAATTTAGTCCTGTGCTGTATGTGATTTTTAATTGTTTTGAGCTCGATGTCACTGGAAATGAGGGAAACCTCTGGGTCTTTCGAGATTAAAAAAAGGTTTGAAATTAAATGAAGTGTATATGTGTGTGTGTGTGAGAGAGAGAGAGAAGGGCGTGAGGTGAAAAGAGAAGGGTTGGCCTATGTCTGTGTAGCTGTTACTGTGACAGACGAAGACCACAGTGGAAATAAGTCTGACTTTATTTTGTGATAATTCCTCAACAATTAGCTCATTCAAGTGTATAGGCCTACATATTTACGTCGAAGTAATTGAATTTCACCATACTGTTTAGTCCTAGTAATAAACAATATGTAACAGGTAGTCTAAAATCACACCCTCAGACTTTTCATCTGTAAACATGCTAAAGGATGCTTCGACTAGCCTATCTAATTACGCCTGGTCCATTTTCAAATGGACACACCCACCTGTGATGTGAAAGGAGACACCTGTTTGTCACAGATAGGTGTAGAGGGAGGGAAGAGAGGAGAGGGAGAACTTTTTCGGAGGGTGGGGGTGGCAAGTGTAGAGAGACGCAAAACCACTCTCCAACCAGTGTCCATTAAAAGAGAGGGAGAGAGAGGATGCACGGAGGATAGGATCGATCCTAACACCTTATGTGTAATGGCAATGCATCCGTTTTTCAGGAGAAAGAGAGTCGGTCTAATGAAAACTCTACTGAGTTTGTCGATAATTTTTGCGTCATTTATAATGATCCATAAATTAAAACTTGCGGATAAAGATGGCGTGGGAGTCAAACATATTAGGGACATAGGACAAGGAGTCATGAAAAGTAATTTGTGGAACTTCTCGCCGCCTGTGTTTGGCGATGAAGTGGATGCGCAACGGGTGACCGTCTCCAACGCAACAACGGCATCCTGGGACGTGCATGTAATGAATTGTAGTGAAGATTCATCTGTGAGGACCAAGGACTGGTTTCGGCGTTTGGATTCGAGATTTCACCAGTTTGTGCTGCACAGACACTGTAGGTACTTCCCAATGTTGATCAACCACCCGGACAAGTGCGCGGGTGGAGACGTTCTCTTGCTCATGGTGGTCAAATCCGTTATAGAACAACACGACAGGCGGGAGGTGGTGCGCAAGACATGGGGCAGGGAACAGACGATTGATGGGAAGAAAATAAAAACGTTGTTTCTTTTAGGAATCCCAACGACTGCTAAGGAGAAAAAAAACCTCCAACAGCT
The DNA here is from genome assembly GCA_900302295.1 of Parasudis fraserbrunneri. Lineage (NCBI taxonomy): Eukaryota > Metazoa > Chordata > Actinopteri > Aulopiformes > Chlorophthalmidae > Parasudis > Parasudis fraserbrunneri. Next base: position 122 of record OMKL01138702.1, on the reverse strand, counting down.
AATTGAGTACGAGGACAGGATCTACGGGGACATTCTCCAATGGGATTTCATGGACACTTTTTTCAACCTCACTTTGAAAGAGGTGAACTTTCTCAAATGGTTTGACATTTACTGCTCTAGTG
>OMKL01138700.1:0-11810 GCA_900302295.1 Parasudis fraserbrunneri | reverse complement strand
TAAGTCTACTCTGTGAAGGGCGAACAGTGAGAACCCTATCCGTTTAAATGTTTCCCCTGGAGGACGGTTAGCCAGAGGGAGCCACTGCGCACACACACACACACACACACACACACACACACACACACACACACACACACCCCTATACTCAGCACTAGCCACTTTGGACAGTATACAAACTGTAAAGCTGCTGCTAATTACTCATCCTGTGGATGACGCATTACTTATACATCACTTGTTATTTAGGTTTTATCCTAGTATTTTAAACCCATGTTGTTTTGTTTTAGTACTTGTATATATTTTCGGGTCTGAGAGAAACGAAATTTCGATCCTCTCTATGTCCTGTACAAATGGCAGAATTGACAATAAAGTTGACTTTGACTTGACTTTGACTGTACATGTCCAGTCCCTAGCCATTTACAGTCAGGAGTAGCTCCATAGACAACCTTTAGGTCCAGAGAATGACGGCGCTGTGCAACATAGATGCGATTGGTGTAGGTCTCTAGATGCGTTATGAATTTACCCACACACTCCTATGCAGGGAAGTAAACTAACCGTTGACACTTATACTATTGTAGATATATTGTATAAATAATATTAGATGAGTCTTTTTTAGTCTACTTCATAAAATAATAACCGAAAATGTGTTGAAAAAAGTTAAATAATTTCACCTCACGGCGTCTATGCAGCCATGTTTATTCACTGTGTCCATGGAAACGATGATGAACGTAGCCATAAAGGTATGGTTTCCTTACGCAGGAAAGATAGTGTGTTTACTTTTCTGATAACTACATCACTGCATGTTCAGACAAGCTTAATATTTGGTTATTTGTGATATACATCCATTTCAAAGTTATAATGGCATTTTCTTTCAAACTAATTTGGTTGTGGGGGTCAATAATGTCAAACTCCACCGCAGTGCCAGCAACATCCTGACGGTTGGTAATAGGTACTACTCAAGGAGGTGGGTGACTTAGTTCTGACCAATGATGGCTGCCTGCCCTGCCTTTGAAGTATGCAACCACTGTATCCTTCACTCCATTTCCCCCTTTTGATCCTCACATCAAATCCTCTCGTAAATCCACCTCCTTCCAACTCCAGAACAGACTCCAGACTCTGCTCCTCGTTCTCTGATTCAGTTGCTGAAACTCTCATCCATATTTTGTTTTTTTGTCACATCCTGCCTTGATAATACTGGGAAAGAATGGGACTGCAAGCAAGCCCAGGTCCCAATACCGAAATGATCCCCACCTGACACTGCTACCGAGGGTTCATTTCTCCCTGCAAGTAAGCAGAGCTGACTGTATACTAATGTGATCATCTACTTTAAAGGTGCACTCTATACAGTTTAGGGAGATACATTTGTTTAGCAGAGCCTGTAGCTAATTTACAAAACATATGTTCTACACATCCAATTCTTAGAATTATTCTATCTTATGTGATCATGAGTCAAAACCAAATCAGTCTGAGGCACTGTAAGCCTGGAAGATAATTCTTTCAATAGTACTGGTAAATATGTTTATATGTTGTTTGTACAAAATTGCAGGCCCTGCTATTGCTTTCCAGCTTCAATTCAATTTTCATCTGAGTAGAGTTTGTTTATTCAGTTGTCAAAATATACCATCAAATATTTACCTTCTCTGAGTAACATATTTCTACATAGTGCACTTTTCAGATTGCCATTAATAACAAGATCATTTTCTTTATGCTGAGAAGCCAGTAGGGCATGTGTCGTCTATCAACTATGCTTTATCGCCTTAATAATACCTGACAAGAATTCCCAGGCAACAAAAAAGTGAAGGTGTTTAATGAATGGCTCAAAGCAACCTCTACATAATCATTAGCTTACATTCACATGTGGGATTCATTACCATGTGACAGTTACATTCACCAGGGAGCAATGGTACAGCAGCAGTTTCTCCAAATAGAGATTTCATGTGAATCCCATTCCGGGAAGCAGGATTTCTCTTGTTGCCTGACAATGGCAACTACATATGGCCTTGAATTTTTTAACTCCCCTGTTGCTACATTTGTGGTTGTGGTCTCAATATTTCATACATACATACATACAAAAATCTTTATTCAAACAATACAATTTTAAAAGAAAGAAATCAACCAGGATTAAATTTAGGGACTGTACCACATGTTCATTATATAAAAAGCTGTTACCACAGAGACAATTAAAGTAATATCAAATACTGATATGCAATTTAAATGTTGATTATGGTTCAAAAATGGCCCTACACCTGGTCTCTGGGATATTTCGCTTCGCTCTGCTTAGGAGCCTTGCGGTCACAGACCTGTGAGCACAGATGTAAAGCCCATTGTTATTAAAATTGCAGCGGCACTGTATTTCAGTCAGCCAGAGCGTGGGTGTTGTATGCTCTCTTATCAGCTGGTGGTATGGGGGATACCACTGGATTGTTTGCCAAACAATACACAGCATTTGTGTTGAACGTATTGTCAAACCGGTGCTTCAGAGCGAGGGCAAGCGAGAGAGCCTTACCTCCCACGAGATGACCAGCTCATGCCTACGGCCGTTCCCTCCACTAACATTAACCGGAGCCACCGATGGGACTACAGGGCACACAAAAAGCAAAACTGCATTAGCTATTCAGCTACGCTAAATAACTGACTGCATTTAAAAACTCAATTCGATAAGTTAATATTTCAAACACAGAAATGACTACACAGCCCTCCTCATGACAATTGATGGTGATTTAGCATTCAGCTCGCAGGCCTATGAATAGATTAACAAAAGTGTGTTAATTACGCTGAAGAGATAAGACAGATTAAATAAACCACTTCAGCATGACCACTGACCTTTGTAATTATTATATTTTACAGATGAGAAATGAGCAGTTAGCGTGGCTGCGTACTTGATCCACACTGTCAGAGGGGCTTTGTTCACCCTAAATAGTTTATTCTACAGCACTTTACCACAGGGTGTGAGTGCATGGCTGCTTTACCTCAAACACTCAACTTGTCCAAATCTGTGTAAGCAGCTTACATTCAACTCCTTGCCCAATTAAAATGGAACAGGGTAACAATGGGAATAACCCATCGCCATGAACTGTTCCGTTGAGGCAACAGCGAGGCACTCACCAACTCTTATGTGCAACTCATTATAGAACGAGTACCTGAATTCAGGTGGAGTTGCTTAGTTGTTGTTTTTTTTCCACGATAGAGTGACTTGAATGTTGTATATAGGCAGCAACTTGTGGCTAGAGGGCTCTCACCTGCTTCTTTGGTCCTGACTGCTCTGGAGGGCGTGCTCGGATCTCCGGTCCCGATGGCATTGCTCGCCACCACTCTGAACTCATACTCCACCCAGGGGTTGAGCTCCACAGCCATCGCTGACTCCATGTCCCCCGTGACCGGATCAGGGTCTGTGGGGAAGAAAAAAACAAACAATGGTTTGCTTATGCGTTCAGGAAAAGCATTATAAAACAGCTGAAAGACTCAACTACAAATGGCATAAACCCAAAGGTTCACGCGGCTCTGAATATCTATCAATACAACATCCATTAGACAGCGATGGTAAAAGGTAGCACCACCTGGTTTAGAATTCTTTCTTCACGCCTGAGCAAAAGCTTTGTCAGCTTTATAGCAGTTAACAGCTCCAAATCTAAAATACCATCAGCACTAGTTTGCCTGAAAAGGCCTGTATTTTTGCTCAAATTACAGTATTTATACAATTACCCCCTCAACTTCTGTGTTATCGCTGCGGCTGGAGGGAAATATATTATCAGTTATGGGACTCTAAGGACAGGGAATCTTTCAGCAAAAGACTGCAGTATACACAGCATGCAGTAATGTGTTGTAACATTTCTTCATTTCTCATAAGTAGTCACAAAATGCTCTACATACCAAATAAAACGTTTTAATTTCAAGCGCCCCCGTAGCTTCAGAATTTCACAAGGTCATTTCATCAACATGAATGGATTTCACAGATCTCAAAGAATCACATGTCAAACATCATCTAAACCATCTAGACTCCACTATCTCTCCACTGCCACCTTAGGGATGGCGAGAATGCAAGTGAATACAATTTTTTCCACTGAAATCTGTGAGCTTAACCATGCTAGCCTGATGCTAGTTACAAACAGGATTCCTCCAACCCACTCAACAGACACTATATTCTTTACACATTTCATTTAATGGTACTAGTAAGGAATTTGCTGGGGAATACAGAGGACAGGCTAAATAAATCCAAATGGCTCAATGGAGATTTTAGCACCTTAGATTCCAAAAAGTGGCTCACTTTCTGTAGGCAGGCTTTAAAGATTTACAGTTTTCTTTTTTGCCCTCTCCAGTGGCTCATAATGATTTTCTATGACAATTTGTCCATCCACTGTCTCAGCTATCTATCATACCACTGAACATTTGCAATTATTTTCAGGAAAAAAACTCCAATTCCTCTCAATGTGAAGCATTTCTTTTGTAAACAAAAGTGTACTCGAAAATAATACCTCCAACCGTCACAACATGCATACAAACAGAATACTCAAGACAATGTTTTGGATTCATTTGCACAGTCCGAAACTAAAACAAATAAACCAGCACACACTGTGAACAGCAGGTGTTTATGTAAGGCTAATGAGAAGAGATGAGGAAAATCATTTATAATGCTTGCTAGAATGCTCCTTTAAAGGATAAGTTCAGAATTTCGGACCCCTAGCCCCATTTCCTACCCACCAATGATGTTGTCTAGAGTCCTTTCTCTCTCAGCACGATCCATGCTGTTTTCCATACTAGATACCCACAGCTCCGGTTCGTTAGCCACACAACTAATGCAAAGTCAATGGGACCACACCAAGCCATGAAATAAATGCTGAAACCTACTCCACAGTGCCCCCAAAAAAGGTTTCAATGTTTATTTCAGGGCGTGGCCCTATTGGATTTGCATTAGTTTAACCTCATTAACCCTAACCATTTCTTTCTTGTGTCTTATTTTGTATTTATAATGTTGTGCTAATGAATAAAGTACAGGTGTATGTAGGTATAGGTATTAGGTGTATTTAATCTGATTACTTGATCAATTATCAGAATATTTGATAGAAGACTGGATTACCAAAATAATCAATAACTAACTTTAACTTTATTGTCAACGTCAATGTACACAAGGCAACTGAAATTCGATCTCTTCATTTGACCCATCCTAAGGAGCAGTGGGCAGCCACAGTGCGGCGCCCTGGGACCAACTCCAGTTGTAATGCCAGTACCTCAAGGGCGATGGCAGGAGTATATACCTAGCATACATGTCTTTATTATTATGGTTAGTTGCAGCCCTATAGTTGAATAAGCTTTCATACATGGCCACGGCTGTCCTTGTCATTTCAATGCAATCTTTATCATCCAACCACAAAGGGACCTACATCGCAGGTCTTGCTGATATTGTGATGTGTGAGCCAGGCGTCATCGCAGAGTGGTCAGGATCACGTTGAGATCAGAATTCCGTATAGTGCGGACACAATGCGGCCACAGTGTGCATACGAGCAACATAAAGAGACGGCGAGAGGCTGGGAAAAAACAACGCCGACACATTCTAATATATACCACGGGAGGCATAATGGGCATTTCCACACCAAAATGGGATACACATCCGTGCAATCTCATGACATCGGATCTTTATGGTCAGATCTTAATGGTCACATTGAAGTGGCTAGCGTGACCTTGGACGAGGAACCATGTGGTTGCTATCAAGCTCTTGCTCAGCTGTTATGCAAGTGTCACAGACAGCACTGCAAGCAAAAGTCAATGTTTCCACAATCAAGCTTTGTCAATATTAGACCTGGTATAAACAAACTCTGACTGAAAGACTGTGACACAGAAGAACTGGGACATAACTCTGGGTTATACATTCAGTGAAATGGCTTACTCAGTCTCAACTTTCCATGCAGCACTCAGTTAAGCTGGCTGCTCTTCAAACATGGACCAATAACTCTGTTTGCAAGGAGTTGGAGCTAAAAGCCCTATTTCCTAAATTCGCTTTAGTATTGAGAAATGTTGCACTGTGCTGCATCCTCTAACCAGGGTCCAATACAATCCAAGTGTTTTAGCCCTCAAAAACCATGATATGTACACATCCTTTTTCAAAAATAGGAATCTCAGTATAATCAGATGTGTCTTCATATGTTCTACTGAGGAAATGGTTGCAAACTATAGGCTACATCATATTAAACATTGTAATGACTTTCATAGACTTTGTGCTATCTAAATTGTCCAGTTACATGCGTAACTGGATACGATGTACGATTTACAACCATTTCCTCAGTAGAACAAATGAAGACACCTTATTATACTGTGAGGTTCCTCTTTTAGGAAAAGGACACGTATCATGTTTTTTGAAGGCTACAACACTTGCCCCATTGGATTGGATTGGAGCCTGGTGAGAGGATGTGATTACCGAATTTCCCCACGGGATAATAAAGTATTTCAATTCAATTCAATTCAATTCAGGATGCAGCACAGTGCTAAGTTTCCCAACACTAAAGCGATCAGTGAAATTATGACCTGTGCTAGTCAACATCATTCATCAACAGAAAAAAAGTGAACCCATCCTTCAACTTCTTCACCTCATACCACTACATAACTGAAACCAAATTGTATCGTATAATATTAAATGTTGTTGAATGGTTGAAGGAATGAACCAAAAGGAGGCTTTATCTATTGGGATGAATCATAATTACACCCTAAACTCTGCTGTTATTCTAGTACAACATGTTAGGATGGACCACACACACACACAATGGTATCATCCTTTGACATCAAACGATAACAATTTATGGTTTTTCTGTCAAGGTACAGAATAGCCATTTCACTTTTGACAGCCAGGCAGAAACTCTAGGGTGCATGTGCACTGGACGAATAGGGATTTGTTTTCTAATTTGAGCCAAAAGAGGTTAATTTTCTGCTAACCTTTGAGACGACTCTGAATACAATTCAAACCACTGACATTTAATATGGGCTCAACAGTTTTTTACTAAGCTCTGCTGAACAACAGCCGAATTCAAAGATAAAATGAGAACTGCAGTCCAACTTTTGAAACAGGCATCTGAAAAGCTCAGAGTTTGTTTTAGGTCAGGCGCTTTGACTCAGTGTTTTTTTTTTCCCCCATTATTTGCTGGGGAACGGTTTTCAAAGTGAAATTGTAATAATGGATTAGAGTAACACAGCACCGATTTTAGCACCTGAAGTTCAGCAGTTCAGCATTTTTGCACTTTGGTCTGTATTCATGCTTTCGAATGGAGCCCGACCTCCACCCTCCTAGATGTATTGATTACCTGTTCTGACAGTCTGCCAGCCTAATGAAAATGGGCTGCGGGCCTGTAAATTATAGGTGCTGATAGGGCTGTGGTTGTCCAAGCCACGAGTCCAGGACAGAGTGGCTGTGGTGTCTGTGATTTCCTCCACTATCACCACTCCCGGAGGACCAGGGGGACCTGGTGGAAAGAAGGTCAAGAGACACAGGCTAAATTACAGGCTTTACCAGCTGGATCGACTGATGCGTGGCGTAGCTGCACACCTTCCTAAAGAGAGGGGAGAACAAAACAACACAATCTCCTCTTGTTGTTGGAAATTAATACTGAATGAGGTGGTGCATATACCATGTCTTTACCACGCATCATTGCTTTTAGCTAAACCAAGGCATGCAATCATGCAAGCATAAAACATGATGTGAAACTGTGAGCATATCGTGAAAACTTCAGATTCCCCGTTGTAATCTTGGCTCAAACAAACAAGAGCATAAAGACTTACTAAACTGAACCAGGATTTGGGATGACACAGATCTCTTGCCAAGGATTTCATGCTGATTAAGGGATACTGAAGCTTTTTTTTTTTCTTTCTTTTTTTTCCTTGTGCTATTCAGAGGCAGAATGCCAGCTTTGCTGAGCATGACTGTGTGGTGGACCTTCCTCTGTTTTAATACAGCCAAACATATGTTTACCTCCGCCTTCAGAAGTAAATGTAATCTGCAAGTGCAGCAAACGTCTGAAGACTCTAGGGGGAACAGCTGTAAATGAAAAGCTGGCAGCTGGTACGCTCAATGAAAACCAATGTACTGTGTCCCCAAGAAGGGCCCATTAGAAGGTTGCACTGAAAGGTACATTTGCATTTGAGGACATTAATATGCGTTTTGTGTCACTATGGGAACAGCACTCTGTTTTAAGTCTGTCCGAACACCATGAAATCAGCTTTCCTGTCTCGGTTTTAAAAGCCTTACCAACAGCCGTTAAAACAGGGGTACGTATATGAAACCATCGCACACCACACAGAAAAGAGCCGGCGACATATTGAAAGCAGTAAGCACCATTGCGCTCAATTTGATTCTGGTATGAGACAGTTTTGAGGGCTTTAGTGTAATAAGATATTAAACCCTTGAAATAACATTGTGGGAAATGAAAACGTTCCATTGTGTGTGCTGAGGACATAATTTCCTAAAAAGAGTGATGCAGGAGAATATCTCCTTGGAGGCAGTCATTTTCTGTTGAGCAGTTCAAATGGGGCCTTTCTAAAAATGGACTTATCTTCATACCCTTTATTCCCTGAAAAGGATATGGTTGCCATGCCAATCACTGTTTACTTGTACTTTAAGAGAAAATCCAGCCTAAAACAGAGGTCACTTTATATCATTCCTATAATCTATGACAGTTTAATCAATACCGGCAAATGTGAACAACTCACTCCCTACACTTGAACGAAGTCTCTAATCTGTGATGTCATCTAGCAATGCTTGATGCTTTGCTGACGACGTATGGGGGTGGGGGGGTGACACTTTGGTCACAACTTCCTCCGCTGATTTAGCGTACCGTTTTCCTCAGAGCAACCCAGTCCCTCTGGATGGAATGTAAAAATGGAGGACAGCATGAAGCTCTCACATTGAATGAACTGTCCCTACCAAAAGCAAGTAATTCATGTCAGAGTTCAACATATTCTCATGAGCGATCCAATTTCACAGCATTTCCTACAAACTGCGAAAAGCCATTTCCCCGAGGTTGTCGGGCTGCTGCTTCTCAGTGACTTTTGTGGTTAAGTTGCCGTTATGGTTAGGGTTAAGTTATGGTTATGGTTATGGTTAGGGTTAGGTTATGGTTAGGTCTATAGTTAGGGTTAGGTTAGGTTAAGGTTAAGGTTAAGGTTATGGTTAGGGTTATAGTTATGGTTATGGTTAGGTTATGGTTAAGGTTAGGGTTAGGATTAGAGTTGGGAACTCACCAATTTGTAGGAAATGCTATAAAAAGTCTGCACTCATGAGAATAACCAGTACAGATACAGTGGGGAAACAGTCTCAAAATGAATTTCATAGGCGACATTCTTTTTCTTTTATTATTGAAATATTAAAATAGCAAATCATATGCTAGTCATTTTCACAATGAGGTCATGAAATTGTGCCAACGTAAAAGATGACATTGCTGTACCATAGTGTAACATCTGGATCAGTGGTTCTCAACCCGCAGTACGGTCTTTTCAGTACGGAGGTTTTTGTAACTTTTTGATGGTTGAGTATTTCTGGCTACCGGTTCAGTAATCTTAAAATCACCTGATGTCTACTGTCTTCAGGGTTTTATTGAGTATGCTTACCATGGTTACTTTCAGGAAGTGGATTTATACTTTAATCCCAAAAATTACAATAAAAGGCGTGACTTCACTGACGTACTCTACAACCAAAACACTAATGGAAGAGGCCAATTTAAACCCCCATGCGGACAATGCACCTCTCAAGTGTAAGTAGATTAACTGTTTAATTTTGTCTGTTCATCACAAATGATGTAACACCCATCCAAGTTAGATGCTGCATATTGCTGCTGTTGAAACTAAAATGATTTTTATTTCCATGACATGGGGCGGGACAAAAACCATAACTTCTCTACTGCACAGCAGGAGCTGATTTCTGACCTACCGGGTGAACCCACTGAACAGTAGGTTCTAAAAGCATATAGTGTGGGTAGTAGGGTTAGTAGCTTCCGTCCGAGTGTGTAGGCACTGGGGGATTTCAGACACGGCAAGTGTCTAAGACGGTAGAGTGCAGGTGACAGATAACAACCTCACCTCTAACAAGAAGCTCAGCCTCTGCAAGCACAATGTCAGCGCTGGTCTGGGCCCGGCAGCCATACTTCCCAGCATGCTTCAGCAGAATGCTCCTAATCATGAGGTCCACTGTTGACGACTGCTGCATAGCAAACGAGGAAGCGAAGAATGAAAAGGTTAGCCTACCCAGCCTAAATGTGTTTGACATGAAAAAAAAAAAAAGGGCATGCAAAAAAATCTGGCTAAATGGTTAAAATCAGGTGCTCATTTGCTATTCCTTCCCTTCACTCCTCAGTATTTCTCCCCTCCCTCTGTTGAAATAAGAAACGCCCAAGGCGAGACTGGGAATAACTCGAGGTCCACGGGCAGCTGTTTAGCGCTGAACCTGATTAAAATTACAAGCCATGCATCAGCCAGGAATCTGCAGTGCCTGTAGAGTATTGTCACTGCAAATATTTTCCCTCCCTCCAGAGCACGGGTGATACTGGGGGGCACGTCAAGATGGTTTGTGATTTCAATATCAGCTGTTGACAGGGAGACTGTATATGAGCAGAAGTCATTGCACTTATCTGTAAACTTTCTCTGTGACATCATCTCATGACTGCGGTACATCAGTATTGACTGCTATTTTTCTTTGAGCGAGGGAATATAAGCAAATGAGAAAGTTTTGCTGAAATATGGAATTTAAATTTACTATCCTTACAAGGTAACTTACATAGCCTACAGCTATTTATAGGATTTTTGGACAGTTCAGTATAGATTTGTGTACAAAAACATAAAAGTAATTTTGAAAACTAGAAACAAATGAGCCCCGACTCTAATCTGTGATGTCATTAAAGGAAAAATCCACTCTGAGATACTTTTAAACTGTTAGAAATAGTCAATTGTTGATATTCAAGACACAATTATTTTCTCATTAAATGCTGTAATGTACCTTTTTGGTACATCATTTTCTCTGATCCTGCCGAATCTACTTCTTCTTCAGTTAGTGAGTAACGACACAAGCCCAACCCTCCCAGATGTGACATGAATCAAAATAAACTACTACTTTTTGTTAGCTAGGCTTCCTAACAGGTAACTAACCTAAACTGAATTGCAGAGGTCTGTCTATCGATCATGGCCATGCTGCGAAAAAAAAAAGGAAAAAGAAAACCTGCATTGCATTATATATATCTGCTTGTTCTATGATCAATTTCTCCCTGTCTGATTGTTGAAGGCAGGTGTAGTGACTAGAGAGAACTGCTTTCCCTTTGACAAAGTGGGGCTGACACCAAAACCTGCCATTTACTGTACTGTAGAAATTTTAGATGGCCAAAAAAAATGTCTACTACCAAACTTTTCTGTAGCTGCGGTTGCAATAATGTCACATGATGTGAGGTTTAGAGTTTTCTGCTAGTTTGCTGTTAACAGCAAAATACGAAACCAAACTGCTAAATAGATCCAGAAATGTTAAATTCATTGCCTGTTGCTTGGAAGTGTTTTCGGGTGGATTTTTCCTTTACAAGACACTTGAGTAGGACACATTTTGTGGACACGGTGTCAGTAGAGCTGGTGATTTTCTGTCGTGAAGAGCCGTTAGTACTTAAGTGTGAAATGAAGCTCATTTGAAGCTCGCACAAAAAGTCACTTCTCTATTTCTGTTAGTTTCTTGGCTTGTATTTGAACCACATCATTTATTTATCGGAGACAAATCATGTGGACCAGCTGTACCAGCTAGCACGGTACACAAGGCTGCGTTCTGCTTGTGCTTTACAATCCATTTAAATTCCATTTCAACG
>OMKL01138699.1:0-20062 GCA_900302295.1 Parasudis fraserbrunneri | reverse complement strand
CCCTTGCCAGTTTTGAAAAGAAGTGCAGTTTTAGCCGGCTTGGGGGAAGACGTGAGAGGGGAAGGGGGGCGTGGCATGAGGGCAAAGGTGCAGAGACGCTGCTAAGCATTGTTTAACATTGTTGGTGGAAAAGCCATATCGAACAAATTGTTATTCAATATACAACATTTTGAAAGTGTTAAAACACACGTGGAAGGGACCTTTAACGTGTCATGATTCACCGTGCCGTGGTTGCAGTCGTTAAACTCATCTTGTCCACACATATGGACAATGTCCTCTCTATCTGTCCACACAACTCCTCCCCCACATCTGATGGATTCTACTGAGTGGGCCCCATTGTTGATGATTGGATGTTTTGGAATATTTCATGACTTGTTCACTTGTTTTGAAGGCATAATACCTGCTTGAACTTAATCTTTTCAGAGAATGCATCAAATTCTGAAGCTCAATCCGTTTCTGTGTGTGTGTTTGTACAGGTATCTAAAATGGTGGTATAAGAAAACCCAAGTGGAGAAGAAGGCTCCGTTCATTGATATGTTCCGTGCCCTACCCCTGCGTCAAATATATGGTAGGCATGGGCCTAGCTGATGATAATTAGTCTATAGTGAACACACTTTGTATGAATGTATGTGCAAACACAGAGGTATGCAAACGCTGGCTTTGTTTGCATAGAATAGCTATTGATGTACTCAATATAGAATTTGAATGGCTGGTGGCCATTCCAGGTAGAATGGTCATTCGACTGGTACACCTCAAAATGGCTTCCATAGAATGTTGGATAATGTTATCATGGATATCAGCATCAGTTTGGTAAACGAGACTCAGAAAGATTTAAACTCTGTCCTTGATAGAGGCCTTAAACAGAATGTTTAGAATGCCCATTTTCCCTCCATGTCGGAGGAGACAATGGTTGCTATGTGTTTATATATGAGATATATGTCAACATAAGTATAGTAAAATACTGGAGCTTGTAAACAAGCCAGAGTGGAACAGTAATGTCGTGATGTTCCAATGTTTTACCTACTCTACCACTGCACAGAAATGATGCATTTTCTTTTTCAAAGTGGTTACCAATGGTTCGAGGCAGCCATGTTTGAAGAAAGAGAACTACAGGAACATTCTGCGCAAGGCCTCTATTGGCTGATATCAATCCTCGTCTCCCAAGCCTTTCAGCCATTGTGTGTGTGCTGGTCCCGGTGTATGGCAGCCACGGCCTGTGCTTCGCCCAAGGCTGGGTGCCACACATTGGTGGTGGAGGAGGCAAGTTACCCTCTACATTGTGAGACGCTTTGTGTCGTATGACTAGAAAGGCGACATATAAATGCGGTCATTCATTCATTCGACATTCCAGAGGCGTTGGTGATGAACATCCCAACTTTCCGAGTCTCATGCACTGTCTACACATAAAACAATGCTCATCCTATGACGTAATCGCAACTTTCTGGAAGTCGTCTGAGGTGTACCAAAATACATCACCATGATGCACCAGGAAGGGCTCTTTCTATCCTAACCTTAACCTTAACGTTAACCTTATGATATAGATAATATTACACGTTGTAATACCATCACTGCGTTCTGCAGGTGCTCCCCTGGGAGGTATTGGAGGAGGTACCATCACGCGGGGTTGGAGGGGAGAGTTCTGCCGATGGCAACTGAATCCTGGCATGTACCACTACAAAACTGTCATCGCTAACCAGGTATGTAGTATTCTTTGAGGGGACAGTGGAGCGGCAAGGGATATTACTGTGGAATGACCTGGGTTCTGAAAGGAAAACACGTTCGTCTCCACGTACTACTTGTGTTTTATGTCCATTTCAACAACCAAAACAAAGTCTGTTGTTACAACACACCGTGTCAAACATTTAGGGAGCAGCATGTTGTCTGTAGACTTACGTTAGAGTGTTGGTTAGGGTGTGTTTTCAGTGCCTGTAAGGTGATTCTTGTAAAGGCTTATGTGTTTCTGTACCTAAGTGAAAATGAACAGAGGCTCTGGATAAAAGTGAACAGCCCCATATCTACACTCCCCCATTTTGGGAATTACGGATGCAAAAAATGCCCCCGAAAAATAAATAAATGGCAAATAAGCATAGCTTATTATACCAACAGTGTAATTCTTAAACTGCGAGTAAATTACTCCAAAGAATTCCAAAATACCCCCTAAAATCAGATCTCAAGGGCAAAAAGCTCCCTATATTAAATTAATTTCATGTTCTGTACCATTGTGGAAAAACTGTTTAGACTGTGTTTAGACCATAGAAATAGAATAATGTCTGCTGTCACCTGCTGTCTCTCTCTCATGCCAAGCCACTGGTTAGAAGAACTATTGGACCACTGGTTAAGTCGCCTGCCTTGCGCTGCCTTTGATTTTCATTGAGCACTTACCGTTTTCACTTTGTAGCAGACTTTAGGCTACTTTGTTACTTTTCATTAATTGCTAATTCAGCAGGCTCATGGCTGGATGCTGTGGGCAATGTCATCAAGTAGCAAGCAGTTTATTTTTGAAACATCATTTTATTCAACTGCCACCACACGGACATCATCTCAGCCCACTGATGAGTCCTAAAGCCACGGACAGTATCTGCGTGTTTATCCGTTTATCGCTGCGAGCCAACCGTTTGTCACTGTCACAACCCTGCTATAACCTAAACCGGTCAAAATGAACCAACATACATAGCAAAACTACCGTCCCTCAATCAAATGTTTTCACGCTAACCATGCCTCTTTCCCACCATATCTCCACCGCCCTCCCTAGTTCACGGTGTGTCTGAGACGAGGGGGCCAGACCGTCTATCAGCAGGTGTTGTCGGTAGAGCGGCCCCCAACATTGCAGGGCTGGAACTGGGGCTACTGTGGGGAGTATGCCTTCTACCACGCCCTGTACCCCCGAGCCTGGACCGTCTACCACCTGCCTGGACAGAACGTCACCCTCACCTGCAGACAGGTGTCCCCCGTCCTCCCTCACGACTACAAGGTAACAGGAGCAACGAGGACCGGCATAGCGTTCCTTATCAGACTGCAGTCCGACTGAGATGTGTCTTCGAGCCTGTGCCTTATTCAAACTTTAATCCGGTTTATATGCACTTTCGTTAGGTGCTTGGGAGATTCTATTCATAGTATTCCATCGCAGACATCTGGGCAGGCAAACAGGTGATTGTACTCAAATAACGGGATTACCCATTAAATGGCAACTGGCCAATGGGCTGTGGCACTGCGCCATATTGGTAGGCATGAAATGTTATGAGAATACTATGACTAAGGTCTGCGCTTTGTGTATTCGTGCATGTGTGCACTTGTTTGTTCAGTCATCACATCAAATGTCTGTCTAATCAGCCTTTCCTTACACCTCTCCCACCTCTCCCTCTCAGGACTCCAGTCTCCCTGTAGCAGTGTTTGTATGGGACATTGAGAACAGGAACGACTATGCCCTGGATGTCTCCATCATGCTCACGGTGCTCAACGGATCAGGCCACAAGGATGACAAGAGCGGGGGACACTGGAATGAACCATTCCACCTGGAGAAGGAGGGGGAGGCAGTGTCTGGGGTCTTGCTACATCATTGCACTACAGTGAACCCATACACGCTGTGCATGGCGGCTAGAGAGCAGGTTTGACATTGATTTCCGAGTCGATTTTAACTACAGGGAGGTTTAATAGTTGTCAACCTCATGATTTAGAACAGTAGTTTGCGATATATAAACAGAGCATAATAATAACGAATTGACTTTGCTTAGTGAAATCTGTTGTGGTAATAAGCATTAGCCTGACAAAACTCTATGTGTGTGTGTGTATATTTTAACAGCCTGACAGGGAGATTAGTCACCAAACAGCATTCATTCCAAAGGGAACCGGCGGGGGTCTGTGGAGTGACCTCATCACCGATGGACGGTTGGACTCTCCCACTGGTCAGTGTCCAGTTATAGCCAGTGGAAAGAATGATCATTATGGCAAACTAAACTAGGCCCGGGGGCCAAATTTGGCCCTCCACAATATACTTTTTGGCCCTCCAAAGTTTTCTTGAGAGTATTACGATATTCAAATTGTTCTATTTTGATTTCCATTTAATTATATTTGAGGAGTGGTTTTGAAATAACTTGCTTATGACAAGGCATATAGCAGCACCTTGACATAATATACTGTCATTTACTTGTTACATTTCTAAATGATCAATATCCCTATTCTGTGGCTTGTGGACCTCAACCCATGTTTTGGCCCATGGCCCTCACCTGCCTGGCAGCTCAGCTGTCTACCTAGGCCATTTACACAGGTGCACTTCATTCATATCTGTGGCGAGAATAAACACCGTAATAATTTATTCATGCATTTTACCAGCATCTGGCCAGTGTCTATGAAGGCATGATTATGAACACGTAAAGTAAAGTAGGTAAAGACGATCCATGATACAGTTAAAAGATATGAGCAACCACTGAATCTCTCCCTCTCACCATCCCTCTACCTCTCTCTCTCTCTCCATCTCTTTAAACCCCAGGCTCCAGCCCGCCCACTGCGAAAGGAGAGAAGGTGGCAGCAGCCCTGGCTGTTGGCTGCTTGGTTCCCGCTCAGGGCCATAATGCCTTAGAGTTCAGCCTGGCGTGGGACATGCCCAACGTGACCTTCGGCTCCAGGGAGAGGGTGCACCTCAGGTATGACACTGTCTTCTTACTGTATATAGGGCTGGCCAAACGTTTGAGTGTGGAGGGCCAAGGGCCGAAATCTATCATAAGAATAAGAATAATCCTGATTTACATTATTTACATTAATGTAATGAGAGAAAAAAATAGTTTCTTAGATTCTATATCAACAAGATGCTTATATATATGCCTTTTAATGAGCCATTATTTTCTAAATAATTTCTTTGATGTTATTAAACTGAATCAAAACAGATCAAATATGTAATATTTTACACTCTTTGGAACACTTTGGAGGGCCAAAATGTGTTTTTGTTAGAATTCCTTTTTTGCCTGTTGTTACAGTGTTAGAATGACCATGATGTCAGATTTTAAAATGAGCCACAAAAAATATCTACGAATTCCCATCAGCATGTGCTTCATTTCCATGATTTATGATGACTGAAATCGAATGCATATTTATCTCTCGTCTGCATCAAGTATTTTTAGTAGCTTTTTCTTCCTCTTCGGCTGTAATGGTTTTCCCTGAGTGCATCAGAGCTCCACTTTCAACACCGTAACCCATTCCCTTCTCTTGGCTTTGCTCCTTCATTACACTTCTTAAGTTACAGTGGCAGCAGGAGCCTGTTGCCAGTGGATCCCCAGTATTTGTTGTAGCAGTGATGGTTGATGAGAATTGTGGATTTGGTTCAGCACCCATTTTTGTTTTGAACCCAGTTTGGTTCTAAAGCAGGCTGTAGCACTTAAATGGTCCTTACTTTGATACTTTATTGTAATAAATAAACAATTATCAATATTTACCATAGTTTGTTTTTGGTCATTGGTGAAATTTGGCCAAGATGTAATGGATGTTTTTTTTCTTCTAATTAACATTTTCCCTTGCAGTAGTGGCAAATTCCTTGCTGTTGTAGTCTGCAGTTTCTTAATGAATATATGGGAAACACTAGTGCACACACATTACACATACACAGGCATGATTGTACATGTGATTTGTGAGGGTTTGACATATTTGCCTCACGGTGACGGGCAAGAATGTCGAATGACATACAAACATACATACAATACAGTCTCGTATTTCACAGCCACAGGCCTAAGCAAGCACTCTCTTCACCTGTCACTGTGACCTGTAACGGTCTGATACATAGACTCTTAACTGGAGCACGCCATTTTCAGTGACACATAATCAGGGAGCACAGAGTGTGGGAACAAGGACACAGTGTCATAGATGCAAAGCTAACTGGTCTTACACAAAGTGCAATGGCTGTGACCTGCCACTACACTTACATTTAGCCATTTAGCTGATGCTTTTATCCAGAGCGACTTACAAATTGTGTACAACAAAGCCAGGGACGGATATACCTCCGGCAGTCAACAATAAGTTGTATTGTTTGTCTTAACTGCCAAACTCAAGTGCTTCACTTGGTGTGCATAGCAAGCATAGACAGTAAGAACATTTTTATAAATGTTACTACTAGTTTTTGTTTCCCTCTAGCCACAAGAGGCAAAGTGACTAATTGTCAGGGCCATCTACTGACAACACAAAGTATGACAAGGGCCATCTACTGACAACACATAGAAAGTTAAAGATGGAATCCAATGCAAGTGCAACACTGATTGGTGGACAACAGTTGATGCTAATAGCTGGTTATTTGCTACTTCAGGTGTAGGAATCACGTCGATTGACAGTACGTACACTTGACTCCATCCACGAGTATCTACAACTTTCCGTTTTCAATAGGCTACTACTTCCTTGCTAGCTTAGCCAGCTGAGCTGTCTGTCACCTATGTCTGTGTGTGCTACCTAGTCAGAGCAGTTTCATCGATTGGTTGTCAACTATTTAAATGATCGGCAACTATTTTGAAAGTCGATTCATGAGTTTTTTTAATAAAAAAAATCTAAATTAATCAGAGAATCAAAATTCTCTGATTTCAGCTTCTTACATGTGAATATTTCCTGTTTTTCTTTAGTCCTATAAAACAGTAAACTGAATATCGTTGGGTTGTGGACAAAACAAGACATTTGAGGACGTCATCTTGGGCTTTGGGAAACACTGATCGACATTTTTCATAATTTTCTATTTGGTCCATTTTATAGACCAAACAACTCATCGATTAATCGAGAAAATAATCGACAGATTAACTGACAGTGAAAAATAAAAGTCAAAGTCGATTACATGGCTGCATAGTCCATGTGGCTCCGCAGCAGTCGTAGATGATCACTCATTGGTAGCTGGTGTGCAGACAATCCAGCTAGTTCGGCAAGCGAGCCGGTGCACACTGCGGTGGCCGAAGCCACTGCCTTGCTTCATATTCTTTGCAAATGGGTAATTTTGTTGTTGCGAACCTGCCGAAATTAGTTTCTGCAACAAGTCTATACTGTCTCCTTATTAGTGTATCACCCTTTTGTTTGTCTGCCTTCAGGAGATACACCCGTTACTTTGGGAGTAAAGGAGATGCATCACCCTCACTCAGTCACTATGCACTAACACACTACAAGCAGTGGGAGAAGAGCATTGAGGAGTGGCAGAGACCAGTACTGCAGGACAGGTGCGGCACAGTACATCTTAATGACCCCGTTGACTGATGGACAAACATCATGTTTTAGACTTCTGACACCTCCGATTGAACATACTGACCTGAATACTGTGTTAAGGCTCAAATATAGTCCAGACATACCGTACACAGACCGGACTCCGCGGGGGTCCGTGTGGACCGAAATGATGCAACAGTGGACTTCATCATACGTCCGCATTGGCGTCATAGACGCCTGTCCCCGCGTACCTAACGTTCGCGTAGAATATAGCTTGGCCTGCTGATCAAAGGAGACCGGTGAATCAAAGAGCTGGTACGCCTGGACTATGAAAGGCAAAAGACTGCGGACTGTCCAACCGCATTGTGTATGCGCCCTGTTTTTCTAGACATATGTCTGAGCCTTTATGTTGGAGTGGTACATGTTTCTACCGTAAAACTTAGAGTAAATGCTCAGTCATAAACAGTAGCTTTGTTTATCTAATAAGCACTGGGTTCTCCCTGCAACTGAGGGGCTAGTAAAGGATAATTCCAGTTATTTTCAACCTAGACCCTATTTTTCTATCATCCGGCATCAAACCGATCGGTTCTGACCACAGTCTCCTCAACTGGACGACATGAGCTGGCTGCCGACCTGGCTGCAATGCCGTCCAAAGGGGACACCTCACAACAGACAAAGAATGTCCTCAAAAGCAACCAAATGTACCTTTTGAAATGTTGAAATGATACTGAAAAGACATATTGTGTTTGTTCGGTACGTTGTTTTTTTTTGTCTGTTGTCTGCTGAGAGCCAGAGAGGTATAAACAATAGGTTGAAACAGAAGTAATCCTTTAGGGGAAGTTTTACAGTGAGTCCTTTTTTCAATGTATAGTTTTTTTTTAATCCAGTCAACAATTGACCTATCTCAAACCCCACCCTCTTTTCTTGATCCTCCAATCACAACTGTTGCTTTCCTCGGACAAACTAGTCAGACAATAACCGCTTTTGCCTACGTTCATATGCGTCGCAGCTCTCTCCCTTCCTGGTATAAATCGGCCCTGTTTAACGAGCTGTACTTCGTGGTGGATGGGGGGACGGTGTGGACAGAACTTCCCGAAGACAGTGACGTCAGCGGGGGGCTACGCAGCAAGGACGGGGGCCTGCCCGCTCAGCCCGCTGTCATCAAGGAGTACGGCCGCTTCGCCTACCTAGAGGGTAAGTGTCGAGGAATCTCACCATCGACTCTTAAGAACAGACATCGACCTGTCTTCTATTAAGTGCAAAAAAAGTTTCGGTTTTGATTGAAAATGTGTAATTGGGAATTTTGGTAAATCGATGTTTCTTCTTGGGGAGTTAAAGGAAGAGTAGTGGTACATTCATTCTGTGATTTATTCTGGTAGAAGTATTCTAACCCTTACTGACACTCCCTTTTTAATGTTTTCCAGGTCAGGAATATAGGATGTACAACACGTACGATGTGCACTTCTACGCTTCTTTTGCACTTATCATGCTGTGGCCCAAGCTCGCCTTGAGTCTGCAATACGATATTGGTGAGTGGAGTGCAGCTATGGCGCGTTTGTGTGCTGTATGTCCATTTGCCAAAGATGAGGAGGGAAGGAGAGCGAAAGGGAACAGTGCCTGGTTCTTCGTTTTAACTGAGAGTGCATGTCAAGTGTCCAAGCACATACTTTTTCACAGCACATACTGGCAAGGATAACAGGACCACACACATACACTATAGGAACAGTGCAAGGCATGTGATGAGACAGTCTCCCTACATACATTCAATACTATGTACTATGAATGTACTTGAAAGTAAATACTGTCAAATATCATTACACTGTCAAAAATAAGAAAAACATAGTAATATTTTGGCCATATTGCTTGGCTGTACTATGTATACTGTAAACCGGAAATGTGTCTTTACTAAAAACAATGAATGTTAAATTTTCTCAAATTTATTGAAAACATCAAATCGCCATATTGAATCAACTTCATAAGGCACTAATAAGATTAGCTGACTATTCTTGACTTATCCTGAGTTGCAAGTTGCAAGATTTTTCAAGTAATATCTACTTATACGGGTTTGCAGTGTAACTTCTACGTTCCATCTCTCCATCAGCTGGCAGTGTAGTTCAACATGACCCCACAGAGAGGCTCCATCTGATGAGTGGAAGATATTCTCCGGTCAAGTCCAGAAACGTGGTTCCTCACGACATAGGAGACCCAGGTACGAGAAAATGCACTTCACAGCACAGCTCTGGTCAGCAGAATCACTCAAAGTCCAAGGCTGTCCTCAGCTAAAGACATTCTTAGTTGACAAATATTAATGGGACTTTGTCGATTAATCAAGTTTGTTGATTTAATCGACAAATCTGTACAATTGTGTTTCCCACATGCAATCATGCAGAGGGACGACTTTAAATCTAGTGCTTGCCAGAGATGTGCTTATCTTTTTTCAGGAAATGACTCATTCAGCATAAAAAACAACTAATCGACGAGCTATGGTTTGGCCAACTAAGATCAAATGGACCGATTAATCACCTAAGAGGGGCCAGCCCTACAAAGCCCTTTAGAGCTTCCTAGAAACTTATTATAGGGCTGGGCAATATATTAATATCTAGTGCTTATCGTCTGTCTGTGAATGGAATGAGCTTTTCTAGTATTAGTGCTAGTTAGTTAGTTATTACTTTATAATGGAATGACTGCATACATTTTTCAGTATGGGTGGCCCCAGTGGGAATCAAACCCCTAACCCTGGCAGTGTTAGTCCCATGCTCAAAGTGCCAAGCACTCTACCCACTGAGCTACACCGTTATCATATTACTTTTAGCTGTGACCAGTAGCTCTATAGCTTGCTCTGTTGGTTGGTTGGTCCACAAAAGTGTCCCCACCCTCTAGCGGCCACAGTTTTCACCCTAGAAGGCTGAAAGGAGGCATGGAGTCAGATGTTTGCATGTGTGTGTGTGTGTGTGTGTGTGTGTGTGTGTGTGAATGCATGCGAATGCATGCATGCATGCGTGCAGCTCCTGCGGATTCACGCTTTGTTTTGTTTTCTTATTTTATATCATAAGTCATGTTACACACATTTGTTAACCATCCATCTATCCTATCCATTCCTAGATGATGAGCCGTGGCTCAGGGTGAATGCCTACCTCATCCATGACACTGCAGACTGGAAGGACCTGAACCTGAAGTTTGTCCTCCAGGTGTACAGGGACTTCCACCTCACCCAGGACACACAGTACCTACAGGACATGTGGCCCATCTGCCAGGTGGGACTGACTGATATATGTATTTAATGTGTTGGGGGCAATAGATTGAAATTGACTGATAGATTTAATTAATGCGTTGGGGCGGAATAGATTTAGACTGACTGATATGATTTAATTAATGCGTTGGGGGGAATAGATTCAGACTGACTGATATGGTATCTAATGTGTTGGGGGGGAATAGATTCAGACTGACTGATATGGTATTTAATGTGTTGGGGGGAAAAGACTCAGACTGACTGATATGGTATTTATTTTATGTGTTGGAGGGAATAGATTCAGACCAACTAATGTGGTATTTATTTAATGTGTTGGAGGGAATTGATTCAGACTGACTGATATGGTATTTAAAAGTGAAATAAGTCCTGGTAAAAGTCAAATTCTCTTAGCTTGAGCAAGTTTGAGCAAGAATCCATACATTAGTTATTTATTGACTATATGCTGGTGTTTTCTGGTGTATGTTTGGTGTATTCTATGTTGGGCGTATGAATGTGTTTCCTGTTCCCATTGGTTACCGTGATCTCTTTGGTTCCCTAGGCGGTGATGGAGTCCGAGATGAAGTTTGACCAGGACGGGGACGGTCTGATAGAGAACTCGGGCTACGCCGACCAGACATACGACGGGTGGACTGTGACTGGACCGAGGTGAGCGAGCAGTGGTCACCAGTGGGTAAGGGGTGAGGGATGGAGGGATATGGGTCGCACTATTACTGCGGTTGTGTGACAATGAAGCATCAACGGGTGAGGAGCAGAAGCGAGACTGCTGCTGTCTGTGTGAATGATGAAAGATGGGGGTCAGGTGAGATGACTGAAATCAATAGCAGTATTTTTTGGGACATGACAAGCTCAGTCTTAAAGATCCACGGAAACTGAAGTCATGGCACCGCGACCTTAGCCAGTATATCCCGGGCCATTGGCCAACTAGAATTTCAATTGGCTGGTAAATCTAAACCTTGATGGGCAACTTGGCTGTTAGATTAAATTTCTTCTTTTTTTTTATTACTATATTATACTATATTATTATATTGACTGACGAATTGTCAGTGAATAAGCGTGGCAGCCGTGGCTTACTGAATGCATAGACTACTACTGCCCTCCTGTGATACACACTTGCAACAATCACACTTCGCTGCGGTAGGCTACAGTAATAACGAAACAGACGTCCCTCATAAAATTCTTTAAAACGCCCACTACGAACGTTGACAATGAGGAGGAGACCGATGAAGAGTAATGTGCGGAAAACGTTGAGACAGAACCAACAAAAAAAAACAAAAAAAAAAAACAGAAAACAAACCGATCTTTCAGGCCGGAGTGGCTGGAAATATATACACATGGCTGAGACACAACACTGTCTTCAAGAACATTACAGTGACACAGACGGAGCAGAAGTTCGTTTGCACATTCAAAGCTGTCAGAGAGCAGTACATTCAGCGCCTAGTTGATGCTCTGAAGGACAGATTCCCTGTAAACAACATGGACATCCTCAACTGCTTTGCTGTCTTGTTAAATCCGACCAGATACCCGAGAAGTAAGGGTGACTTTAAGTATCCTAACATGCGTTTGGCTTTGTTTTTAAACATGTATTTTTTCACACGCACTTATCTGCATTAGACACGTGTATTACATATAGCTGTTAAATTTTACATTTGGCCGGTAAATTAGAATCTTATTGGCCATGTTGGCCGGCCCAAAAAATGTCTAGCGGAAACCCTGATATTTCCAAATGCGACAGACTTTTGGGGTGTGGCGGGAGGCAGATTTTATTGACATCCTAAAGTACCCGTGCATTGGAGGGCGCGGTTAAAAATCGAAGCGTATTGGACATTTTTTCGGGGGTTCACCCTCGCGTGCAGAAAGATGTCACTCACGGAGTAGGTACATTTTCGAGGTCGAGAAAACAATTTCTTTATACGAAAATAAGAAGGAAATTATTTTTGTGAATTTTTGGCACATAGTGGTAAATAGATGAAAAGGAAAACACATTTTTAATTTCATCTTTTAAACTCAACGTTTACCTGGGCGGGGGAAAATTAACCTTGGTGGGTTGCCCAAGAAAAATGTGGGAAATACTGCCTATGACAGTTGGACCATAACAGGATGAGAATTTAAGAGGAGAGGACGGAGAAGTGGGGGGTGGGGGGTGGCGAGAAGATCAACATTATGAATAGAAATGGTAAATGGAAGGGCCGTGACGTTGAAACTCATTCACGGGAGAGAGGCAATGAGAAACTATGAAGGCCAACTATGCGTACAATCTCAGAATATAAATTGGATGAGAGGAAGAGAGGCAAGCGGAAGGCAAGAGAGAGGGAACATTATGAATACGAATGGGGAAATGGAGGGAGAACTAATTTTTTCCCCAGTGACAGAGAGCAGGAAGAGGGGTAAGCTTGTTCTATGAAGACTAGTTATTTTTAGCGGCTTCTCTGACTCTGTCCAGGGAGCTGATGTTGCAATCAAAGGTCAGATCAAACAGGAGGGGCCCAGGCATCACTGGACTGACTTCCTGTTTACATCGCCTTGTGACATGCCATTTTTTTTTTTTTTTTGAAGGCCACTTTCCTTTTGCAGTTTCTCTTAAGATCAAAGAAAATATGTTACAGACTAGGGTGGGGCAATATATCAATATTTATCATTTGTTATCTGTTCTCATAGTTGTTTTTTTAATATATATTGTAAGATGTTACACAATTTTGTTGTCTAAATTAATGATAAAGAATTTCTGAAATATTTGAAAACGGCAGTGTCAGTTTGATGCTGTATTCCAATTCCCATAGGTATTGTGATATCAGGAAAAATTTCCTTCTGATAGTGCAGAAAGTGCCATAGAGGGGAGTTAGACCCAGGTCCACATGTGGATACATACATGGGTTTGAGAGTGCTTCTCTACAGACTGCACTACATGGTTTTGCTCAGTTCTACCTTTTCAAGGAAATGTGTTTAATCACGTGGCTTAAATCGGATTCCTTGCTTCAAAGTGATCGAGATTCTGGGAATCTGATTATAGACCCTTTTTACTAAACTGTGATGACATTTTGTCTTCTGAAAAAGTCTCCAGGGACAGTCTGGATGAAACCACGCAACGTCCTATCCGTGCTTTGTTACCTTCGCCTTGCCAGGTATGCAAGGGCATTAAAACGCAACAGATCCTGACCCAGCTCTGATGTTCACTGCGGCGGTCAATGAGAGCCACGGAGACAACACTCAATTATGAGCCTTTTCCACATTTTGAGAGCTAATTCTATGATTTCAAATGAAAAGATATGGAGTTTTGCCTACAAGGTGATGTGGACGAAAAAAGGGTCTATACCACATGACTGAATTCCTCCGGCCTTGGCTGTGTGGCTAATACAATATCTAGCTATATAAATTAACGAGTTAAAAATACAGCTGCTTCACTGTGCTCTACACAAAAAGGTGCACTTCGCCAACAATTTCATTATATGGCAAGAAAGTGACTTTGCACTCAAAAAGATGATTGATATGCAAGTGTGTAAAACATTAAATTTTTAGACGAGGTTCAGCCAGACATAAATTAAGCTGAAATTTCTGTACTTTTTTTTTTCATACTTGTCAAAAGAATTATATGTTTTAAACGCAGTTGTATGCCAATCATCTTTTTGAGTGCAAACACACTTTCTTGCTTTATATAAATGATCACATTTTTGTTCTCGTCTGTG
This sequence comes from Parasudis fraserbrunneri, assembly GCA_900302295.1. Classification (NCBI taxonomy): domain Eukaryota; kingdom Metazoa; phylum Chordata; class Actinopteri; order Aulopiformes; family Chlorophthalmidae; genus Parasudis; species Parasudis fraserbrunneri. The sequence goes on along the minus strand of OMKL01138699.1, from coordinate 5,977 downwards.
GGAGATGGTGAACAACCAAAGGTGATTTCAGAAGCCGTTCTGATCTTTTCTTCCTTCTCTACTTTTTGTGTGTGTGTGTGTGTTACAGCGCATACTGTGGAGGACTGTGGTTGGCATCGGTGTGTGTGATGTGCAAGATGGCCAGACTGGTGGACAACGAGCCGGCCTACCAGCGTTTCAGAGACATCCTGGACAGGGGCAGCGCTGCCTATGATAAGCTGTTGTGGAATGGTGAGTTTAGACACGTTGATATGCCCGTATGATTCCTACTGGATGGATTATATTTGTGTGAATGACCTTGTTTGTCAGGTATGTTTCTTTGTTAACTGGTGCTGCTTGCGTACGATAGTGAATCAGAACTGCTTAGAATCTGAATGAAAACTCTTAAAATGCGACATTTATAGGAGGTTGAGATGATTTTATGGTAAAGCATAACAGTATACCAAATTCATATTGATATCACAATATGAAACAACACAATGTCTACATGGCAGAAAGCTGCAATGTGGATGTTTTAGAAGTTCACATTAACATAAACACAGTCGGTCATCATCAGTGTGAAATCCAACTGGGACAGTATAATGAATTGAATTGAATTGAATTTTGAATTGAAATACTTTATTATCCCGTGGGGAAATTCGGTAAAATGTATGAAAGAACAGCTTCTTAAAGCATTTAAAACAACATCAAAAGGAATTCAAGACTTCTAACTCTGAAGTTAGACTTATTAAAAGGCACTATAATAAGTTGCAATATTTGGCAGAATAATCTCAATGCATTTTGTCCATATCATGCAGCCCTATTTTATGGTTAAATAAAATTACGCAGCAACCTTCTTAGACATCAACCCTCATGACAAATCAAAAAGTCACGGCTTAATCAACTTCTGTTAATTGACGAATTGCTGCAGTCATTTATCATTTATTTGAGGGTTGTTAAAAACATAACAGATGAGACTTATGAAACCTTTACAAGACATTTAAAAAAGCAACTTCTGTTGCCCCTTTGTTTTTAGGAAAATATTACAACTATGACAGCAGTGGAAGGGACTTGTCCAACAGCGTCATGTCGGATCAGTGTGCTGGCCACTGGTTCCTGAGGGCCTCTGGACTGGGAGATGGAGAATTCCAGGTCACTTATCTGGTCACAAAGATCCAGAACTTTGAGGGTCCAACACATGTTGAATTGGGGGTTATAACACACAGGGATCCCACCCTGGCCCTGATGTCAAATTCCATGACTCTATGATACCGAGATATGCAACCAACACATTTGCTGCACAATGTGGCTACCGATTTAAATGCTATTGTAGCACATCATGTTCCGCTGTCTTATTGGATTGTGACAGTGTGATGTGAGGTAGTATCACCATTGTTGATACATAAAACATGGATTGACAGCCTGGGTCTGTTAAGACTGGCAATATAGGCAACTCTAGTTTCTGTCATCTACCCAGTCAAATGTTGAGTGTGAAAGTAACTTCAAAGTGGGGAGATTGTTAAGTCCTGGTGGAGGTCTCCACTCCAATGAGTGCATTCTTCTAGTTTTTATTTTTTGGTGGTGGGACTACCCAATTGTTTCCATTTGGATCACGCATTAAGACAAACAATAACTTCCTTGCTACAATGCTACAATCATCTCTATAAAGATCAAGGATCACCTTCACTTTCTCCCTCCCCAGGCTTTTCCAAAGGAGAAGATTTGCAGTGCACTGAAGTCAGTCTTTGACCTGAACGTGATGAGCTTCGCCGGAGGCCAAATGGGAGCGGTTAATGGCATGCGTCCTGAAGGAGTACCTGACCGCTCCAGTGTCCAATCAGATGAGGTCTGGATTGGAGTGGTGTATGGACTGGCAGCCACCATGATCTATGAGGTAACGTATATGTGTGTGTCTGTGTGTAATAATAAATACATTATCTCCTCTACTCCTACCCATACTCTCCAGACAGCTCAATATCAGACGAATGCTTATCATTTGCACTGCCCGTGCAATAAACTCACAATCTGCATCAACTTTGCACATAAGATACAATGCTTCTAGTGTTCAAATAAAGCTATCGATCAAAGAGCCGATCAACCTTTGCAGTTTATTATATAGTTATGATAAGAGGCAGCCTGTATCTGACTACCCTGTCCCTTAATTAACTTTTGTCTCATCTGTCTTCCCTCCCAGGGTATGCTGGAGGAAGGTATGCGCACAGCGGAGGGGTGTTACCGGACTGTTTGGGAAAGGCTGGGCATGGCCTTCCAGACCCCTGAAGCCTACTGTGAGAAGGGTATCTACCGCTCCCTGGCCTACATGAGGCCTCTTAGCGTCTGGGCCATGCAGCTAGCCCTGGAGTCGTCGCGGAAGGACCGGACCGAACCGGATCCGACTGGAGTTGTGGACGGGGAAACGGGGCAGAATCAGAGCTAGAGCCTGAGTCACTAACCTGCTGTGGATAGAGAGACGCTACAAGGGACTAGCGCAGAATACCGTTGAACTTTGAACTCTGAACTGTTCCCTACTCCTTGTGCCCTCCTGTCCTGCATTACACCATCTGACTGGTTACTGGTCTTGAATTTGTTGTTTTTATGGTTTGATTTGCTTCAGTTGTTTGGTCATTTGAGGCTTAAGTCAGACCAGAGATGTTTAAGCTCAACAAATTCATCAACTAGACCAGGACCTGGTTATACGAGGAAGCTGAATTGTTATTTCACAGTTTACAAATGGCTACTGATTTAACTGCTATCATAGCTAAGTGGTAATTCAGGCTGGGGAGCCCGGCAATGTCAAAATCATTGCCAGACACCTACTGATGATCATTGGTGACCTCATGTTCCCAGGAGTGACAACAAGTTGCCCCCCCCCACCACCACCACTACACACACAAACAGACACACCTACAAAACACTCTCACATATTTACACTTGTTATCACATTTTTTACCCATGTCAACAGTAATGCTTGCATACTATTCAAATCCAAACAGGTTTATATGCAATACATTTGAGAATGACTATCATCTGTCACTGTAGTGGCTACATATAGTCATTATTATTACAATGTTTGGATCTATTTTGAAAGAGAATGTTTTTATCTTGAACTTGAATGGTTGGGCTTTAACAGGGTCCCTCTGGTCAACTAACTGGGTTTAGAATTATTTCTGGACTTAGAACATAAGAGCTTGAAAAGAAATCCGTTGATTTGGAGAATTCCTTCTTTTATAGTTATGTTTGAATGCTGTACTGACTGATGTAATATGTGATGTGTAGTGTTTAAAATCATTGAATTGTCTGACTTTTCTTTTCCTTTTCCATTTTCATTGAGCATTAGGTGCCTTGGTGCACGTTTGCCTGTATCTATAGTCACGTAGCAACAACATGTATTATGTTTTCTACAATCCAATACTGCTCACGACAATGATGCTAAATAAATCACTCATTGAAATTATGTTATAGGCTGTGAATGAATTTACGTGGGTATATGGAGGTATTTTAACAACTCATTAAAATATGAATGTCCCACCAACACATATTTTAGGGGCCCTCCTGCTGGCATCTTTCACTACTTTTGTCATTACTGCTGTGTCCAGCGCACAAAGGTTAAGGTGATTATCCAGTGCCTTGCTAAGGTGGAGATGTTATTGAGGTTAGATGATAGTGGCCTATTCATGGCTGTATTGGTGGGTTTCTCAGGACAGGTGGAGGAGGCATGGGCTTGGGAGCAGATAAGGGGCAGTTTCCATAAGACCCTGCAGTCAGACAACATCTTGTGAGACGCTGCAGTCAGACAACATCTTGTGAGACCCTGCAGTCAGACAACATCTTGTGAGATGCTGCAGTCAGACAACATCTTGTGAGACGCTGCAGTCAGACAACATCTTGTGAGACGCTGCAGTCAGACAACATCTTGTGAGACGCTGCAGTCAGACAACATCTTGTGAGACGCTGCAGTCAGACAACATCTTGTGAGATGCTGCAGTCAGACAACATCTTACATATAAAAGAAAATCTTCATGACCATATTACAAAAGTCAATGTCGATCCCTGGAAACAATTACTCTGTTTTATGACCCATCGGTAGAAGCACGCCGGACGGCAAAGTATCCAGTCAGTTGCCAGGATTCAGGAATTCAAGCGATCAACTTGTGGTGTGAAAGCTCAGAAGGAGTCCAGTCCATCCGGATGGATGCGGACTAGTGTGAAAGGCACATATAACCCCCGTTTTTATTATCCTCCTTTATATCCTCCCTGTAGAAGTTGCATTTAGATTTTTTGCAAATTTTGTAAATCGTGACAGCAGCCTCAATTTTACATGCACAAACAAAATACATCAAAACTATGGCACGACTGTCCTCACAAATAAAAACAAAATTGGAATCGCATCGAAATTGCACATAATTGCACAAAAACCTTCATCAACTCCTCCTTGCACTCGTATTCAAATATCTAAGCTTTTCCATTTATCATTTTCCTGGTATTGCACTTTTTCTGAGCTATGTGCCACCCTCATTGAAATGCATTGAGGCTTGAGGACAGTGGTAGTTGGAATTTGAATTAAAATGGTACAGGTGCAGCTAATTAAGGTTGGCCCACATCAGGTCTCATGTACATTTAAAAAAAAACAAAAAAACCCAAACATTATCTTAAAGGGACAGTCATAGATTCAGTGATTCAATTGGTTTTACAATAGAGGCTTTGCGCAGAATGTTTGTGTAGTTCTCTGTCTTCCAACATGGCTGCCTGTAACAGCAACCATGGCAATGGAAGAGACAATGATTGCTATGCACAAAACAACGGTTGCTGTGTTAATATATGAGAAATATATCAACAAAGATTTTATAAATTGTTGTTTTATTACTGGATCTTGTAAACAAGTCACAGTGGAACAGTAATATCATGGTTTTCCAGTGTTTTACCTGCTCTACCACTGTACAGAAATTATTGCCTGGGTCCAGACCTTTGAATCCTCCCACTCCACCGAGCCGACTGATTCTGGTCTGGCATCATGACATGAACCAGCAATTTCTCGGTTGAAAAATGTATTCAAATTGGTGCGATTAGCTTATCAGCATCACGGGCAGGACTAACGCCGTTGTCAAGCTGTTGTGAAGTGTGGGGAGCAGGAAAAACATGTCGGCTTGCTCGTAAACTTTCTCTTTTGCCACCTAATGGTGTAATGAGTTGACAATTCTGTCTGATATCAGGCAACAGAAATTAGGCATTTTCTTTCAAAAGTGGTTACCAATGGTTACAGGCAGCCATCTTGCAAGAAAAATAACTTCAGAAACATTCCGTGTGAGGCCTCTACTATTGCAGACAGACAACTGCTTCTATACAGACAGACGCACACATAAACAACATACTGACATACACACACACACACCATGTGAAGACCATATAGAATCAATCATGGCACAAACACTGTGTGTGTGTGTGTGTGTGTGTGTGTGTGTGTCTGTTTCTAGAGATGCCATTGGACTCAGGGAGGAGATCCTATTTCATTGGCCTATGTTTCATATATCTCCACATACCTGTATATTGTATACCTGTATATTGCTACTGCACTTTACTGTACATTTGCACTCTGGTTGGATGCCAAACTTCTTTTCGTTGTACTGTACTTGTGCTGTATAATGACAATAAATTTGAATCTAATCTAATCTAATGTATCAAAGAATCAAAACAACGTTCACTAGCCAGCCAGTTGGAACATTACAATGTATCAAATAATCAAAACAGCCAAACAACCCAATGATGATGAGCATCTCCAGACATGACACATGTCTCCTACAGCTGGTTACATTTCAACCAATGACTGATGAGTTTCAGTGGCATATAAAAATGATGTTGATGATGAAAATTATGATAATAATAATAATAATAATAATGATAATGATAATAATAATGATAATGATAATGATAATGATAATGATAATAATAATAATAATAATAATAATAATAATAATAATAATAATAATAATAATAATAATAG
>OMKL01138698.1:0-13234 GCA_900302295.1 Parasudis fraserbrunneri | reverse complement strand
GGGGTGGCAACAGTTGCTCTTTAACCGTTTGTGTGACAGACTGGTTTCGAGTCCCCAAGAGGAAACCTCCCCTGTTCTCTCACCTATTTTTTGTCTATTTTCGTCTGTCCTTGCCTGTACTTGTTTGAACCACAGATTTTTTTCAACGTACTGTTACAACGTACTGTTACATCTAGGAATGCCACAGCCAAACAATGACAGCATGGACCAGTTGAAGGGGAATCTACCCCGATCACGAGAGATTTTTTAGGCTAACAATAGGATTCAAATAAGATTTCACAATAAGAAAGAATGCAATATCTATGTTGCAAAAGTTGCAATATGGGCATTTTGAAATAAATGAGAGAAATCGTGAAGAAGACTCTGGCAGAAGTGCTTCATTCAGGCACAGAAATATGAGGCTTACCTGATATAATATGAGACAGTTGGTCCTCTCTGGAGAATCCAACAGGAGAGCATGCAATACCATCAGGTTATGCTTATATACTGTAGGTAGGTAAATATATTCCTGCAATCTAATATGGGAGTAGTAGTACTACTGAGAAAGGTTTTTGTGAACCACAAAAATAGGAAATGTTAAGGAAAATTAAGGTCAGACTTTAAGGAATGACACTGCAAGTCATATCACAATTGCAATACTTGCTAAAATAACCACTGACATTTAGTTCATATGGTTCTGCCCCAGCTCACGATGTGTCAGGCATGACTGCTCTGTTCCTGTTGGGTTCAGTGGGCATGAGTACACTTTTCTTTGGGTTGGGATTCGTAATTGTGCTAAATCGATAATACATCTGACATTTAAGTCCCGATGCAAATACAAGATTGTATCAAGATCCCGTCACGATGCCTTAACTTCTGGCACCAAGCTACATTTGAAAACAAGTGTAAAGGTTCGGAGTCAGATTTTTAAAAGCTATCGCCATGCTTGGTTTTGGAAAGTCATTTCCCAATCTTACTTGGGTGTAAGTGTGGCTTGGTGCCCTATCTAGACACAATCTAGATACAGTTAGCATGATTAATCAAATAAATCTGTCACAACTTGTTTATTTTTTTAAATTCCTGAATCGATGCTTCGAAACATTTCATTGGTGGCAGTTAAATGTTCCAAAGCATCTAGTCTGATGCAAATACAAAAGGAGAAGCATCATTTCATTCAGAAGCACTAAGATTATACAAAAATGCTCTAAAAAGACCCTGTTAAAGTGCATGTTTCAGCTCGATTTCAGTGTGCATTCGAGGGAAAAATGTAATGTAAATGTTCAATTGCCTGTGTTTTTTTGGGATGGAAATTAATCGTTTAGATGCATCGATTCATCGATAAAATAATCACTGGATGAATAGATTATTTAAATAGTCGTCAGGAGCAGCGCTAGATACAGTACTACCGCCAACTGCACTCGAATTGAGTTGGTTGTGAAACACTCCGTAGATCTTTAATGAGACTGGTTTGTTGAGCGCAAAAGCCCCGTGTTCATGTTGTATTTTGGCCTCTCTCCCCTCCCCTCCTTAGGAGAGTGATGAGGCCATGCAACTGGAGCAGATAGTATATTCCCATTCAAATACATTCTTGAATGCTATTCCAATTGGTACATACGTACGATGCTTGAAGAACATGTTTGTTTGATGACAGGATTCAGAAGGTGATGGTCTCCTTGACAATAGCTGACCCTTCCCCTGGCAGCAGTGTTGATTCTGAGTCCTTCTGAGTCCGTCAGGCTAAAATACTTATACTTGGTATCAGCAAAGGCCACAGATACCAATAGATAAGTACTAGCACAATGATATTTGATGATGATAAGTTATGTTTATTTTTCAGTTGCATTAGAAAATACAGTGGGAGGTTGCAATTTTATTATATTCAAAGTTCATAATGTAACTGTATGGAGTGGAATGCTTTCCAACACAATTTTTAGCAGAATATAGTAGCATTCAAAAATGGTCAATCAATTTAAAGCAAAGTACTCATCTCGGTACTTGGTATCAGTGAGTACTCAGAACAAAGTACTTATGCTTGAACTTGGTTGGCGAAAAGTGGTATCGGTTCACCTCTATTGTGGGGCAGACATCTCAGGTGTTAGGAGGCCTTTACTATGAAACTACACCCGGAAGCACCCATTCTGGCCACTGTAATTCTGTTGTTGAGACTATTAAATATTAAAATAGGGGTAGGTAAGGCTTTGTGGGTCCCCAGGTTCAGGTTACAACACAGCTATATATAAGGGTCATGCTCTCCAAAAAAGTTTTTCCTTTTTATTCAAGTGTTGCATTTGGTCACTAAGACTTTCGTCAGATGCCTATCAGTGTTATTTATACTTTCCCCCCCATCTTTTTATTGACATGTAAAACCCAGAAAAAGCAACACTCATGTGCACAGCATATGAGTCAAATGCAAAACATATACAGTAAGAGTCAACCTATAGCTAAAAAGAGGTTGATTTTGGGTGTATTTTCCCTTTTTTTAAAGGAGCAGCCCTTGCCCTGGCTGTTTGGGCAAGAAGAATCCTCCCTCTGCTCAGGTTACAAGGCAGACTGCCAGGTATGTCATCCTCTGTACTGCTCTGTCTTTTCAGAAGGAGGTCTGAATGCTCTCTCCCCTCCTCCCCCTCCCTCTTCCTCGTTACTGTGATGACGCCTAGGGCCAGACACCAAAACCTGTTTGCCGAGACTGGCCGACCATATTGCATAGTCTTGCAAAAGCATCCACTTCTGTCTATGTGCGTGTGTACTCCAAGTGGTTGTGTATACGTTTGTACTTGCTTGAGTGTTAAGATTGTGACTTAAGTTGGGTTGTGGATGTGATCCACAAGGAAGAGGTTTGAATCTGTGATTTAGCTATAGGCTACAAATATGGCTGAGGCACTTTGCGAAATGTAAACAAAAACTGGACATGCTTGTCATTGCTGGAGATGTCCTCATAACATTCTATTAGCAAATTTGTAACTGTCCCTTGGAAGAAAAAATAACTGGTTTTACTTTTGTTAGCTGCCCAATGTGATCACAACAGAACTTGATTTCTCCCTTGCCTCTTTCACAAATGAGGGGAAAAAGTGAGAAATGTGCTGTTAATAATTTGATAACAAGCACATTATAATGCCAGGTATTTCTCGAGTGATGATGGGTTTCTCCAAAAACGTCTTTAGAAGTACGCAGGTGTGTCGTAGGCTACTGACCTTTGTTATGTATACATCTCTCTTTCCCCTTTTAGCCACTGGTGTTACAGGCTGGTGCCTCCCTTTTGTTTTTGTTTTTCTCTATTCGACACCATAGTGGAGAGAGACATGAAATGGGGTTGTAGTTGGCTTTCAGGGCGGTGTATGTGGTTATGCAACCAATCCGGTGGGTTTTGTGCAGGGATGGAGGCTGAAGGTTCTCTGAGAGCACAAAACATGTACAGGCAAATACAGTATATAAGGTCACTGGATTCCATTCAGAAGCTGGAAAGGGCACAATTTCAACTCATTCAAACGCCTTAAGCAAGCAAAATTAACAAAATATATAGTACGTTGTTCATTGTTGATTTAGGTGGTTGGAAGAAAACACTTAAAGAGTGAGTGAGAGAGGGGTGGCTGATGTGTGACAGTGGCTGTGAGCCATAGAGAGGGGTGGCTGATGTGTGACAGTGGCTGTGAGCCATAGAGAGGGGTGGCTGATGTGTGACAGTGGCTGTGAGCCATATCTAAACCATGACGTTGCAGGTACAGGTTGTTCTGTGCCTCCAACTGGTTGGTGAATGGGCTGAATCATTAGGTTTGTCTATTTAATACACGTTAATGTAATGGACCCCAGTAGAAGCAGAATTCAGTGTGAGGTGAGGAATTATAAGTGTGATGTGTGTCAGCTTAAATTCTCTTTCATTGCCTATGAAGAATGCTTCCAGTTGCTATGAAATTCTTAATTAATTGTGTTGATATTTGACTTGATAATGAAGTGTATCATGGGTCATCAGGGTTGATGAGGTAAAGCATTGTTTCTATAAGTGTTCCACGGGTCCTAAAATGGGTCATGGGATGTTTCTGGTGTCTTCCCAAATGAAAAGAGCACTGATATCTCTTAGCCTAACAAGACTCAATTGAACTGTTTCGGGTCCTAGGCTGATAGAAGTTAAGGTAGAATGTGACTCGATAGAAGTGAAGTGCATTGGCGCAGCAAGGTTGTTCCTTCAGTGTCTGACAGAGGTGTGGTTACAACACTTGTGCCCACACCAGGAGAATCACATTCCTCTGATCTCAGTTCTGCCAGAAACACACATCTGCCTGTCAAACACAAATGGGCTGTACTTCCCTCTGTAAACACACACACAGTGTAGATATCACACAACACCCACTCTTGGTAATCTCAAACGGAGCAATTACTTCCAACACTGCTAGAAGTAGAAGATATTTTATACACTGAACCTAAGCTTGTATCACTGTCTGAATATACAACATTTGGGTTAAATTAATTTAGTAGTTCTACGTAAACATTTCAAAGTATTAGTCCATGATTCAAGGGAACATTTTAAGTAGCTTTGCCTTCAGAATAGATTATTGCAAACTAGCTAAATGTACCATATCCCCCTCCCACACTCAATCAGAAGTGTCCTGAAGTACCCTCTCCCTCCCCTGCTTCAGTGAGCGTTGTACAAGCTTGGACTTGTGTGTGACCACTTCAGAGTTCATTCATACACCACACTACCAGAAACAGAGATCACTTTTTAATTTTAGGTCAGTGGACCAACAGTGACTGTAGTTGTTTTGGGAAACCACATATCGGTCATTCTCATCTGTAAGTGTTGTCGTCATATACATGTGAATAGGAGACGGTGAAGTATGGGTGTGACCACCTGCTTCTCTTCGGCTTGAATCAGGCCCATTCAGGCAATGCGGAAAAAACGCAGGCTCTGCCATTCATTTGAATGAGGGAAGCGCACTGCATGGGGTGCAGGAGTGGGGACTGCATGGGGTGCAGGAGTGGGGAAAAAGCGCAGCGGTGAACAGGAAGAAAAGTGGAACCAGAATCAACTTTTGCCAAAATGCAACCGATGTCACACTGCGGTGGCCAATCACTCACTAGCCGGCGATCAGACTGACACGCCCACACCTCTGCACAACCCTGTGAAGCCTGTGATACAGTGGTCAAATAAAAGGTGATTAAACTGTGAACTCAAGTCAATGATCACAGTAATGCCAATAATCACTAATAATATACAAAATATTATACTGAATTTTTTTCTATATTTCTTTTCAAGAAGACACTATTTTCATGCAACTTGCATCAATCTGAAAACTTCTTACTAAAGCTATGCTATGAATTTCAATCATACTGGCTCAGAACATGAACTAGATTTGGAATCCCTACTTTTGGGGAAAACCCAGATTCTGTTATTCTCCACTCTGTAGATTGTGAATTAGTGACAGTAATGGAGACTCAACGTTGAGGCCTCGAGGTGAGACATGTGATTTTGAAAGAGTGTGGGAGTTTGTTTCACTTCAGGCTTTGCGTAGATAAATATGGGCGTGACACACAATACAATGAGCAACCTTTTTCACTGGGGCTCTGAGTTAAGTGCTGAAATAACACACATGCACACGCACACTCACACTCACTCTCTCTCTCTCTCGCTCGCTCCCTCTCTCAGCTGAATGCCCAGGAAAAGTTCACAGCTTAGATTGAGATTCATTGTCATAGAAACTCATTGTAAAGCTAATGGAGTCTCCAAGCTGCAGTGGAGCTATAGTACATGCAGGCAGGAATACCGGTTATAGTTGGATGTCAGCCAATCCATAGTATTCCCATGGCATCCAATATGGTTCATGGCAGCCAATATGGCACAATACCTCAGCTCACTGGCCACGGTTGTCATTTGAAGATCACCTGTCATTTGATTACAATCCCCTGTTGTTTGCCTACCAAGATGCCTGTGATGGAACACTATGAATAGCAGAAGTCCTTGCCTGTGACATGAATGCAGTGCCCTAATGTAATACATTTAGTCTCGCCCCGCGACTCACACTTATTAAATATACATACAGCCTTGTCCCTAGGGGACACAATAGAAGCGGGCCCAAACCATTTTCAGTGAGGAGCTACATATGCTAGCTAGGAGACATGGGTTTTCAACTGGTTGTTTGTCAAAAGTGCGATAATTATCTTGAAATATCTCATCTTGGAAGCCATAGACTGATAAACATTTTTCAAGATGTTAATTCTAATAGAATAATAATCAAAGTTTATTTGATCATTGATATGAGGTCACCTTCTAACAAATGTTATTTTATTTTGATACATTGTTGGGCTAAGTCACCCTTTTAGCTGCAGTGTTTACTCCATATGCCTGTCAAAACTTCAGTTGGTTTGACTTAGCCTAATTTTGTAACTCCTACTGGGACAGACTGATGGAGGCAAGACATTTATCAGTGAACCTGTTTGCTCATAGCCATGGTAAATGGTAAATGCAAAATGAAGTAGTGACTTGGGCTTGACCGCCATTCTGATGACTTATTATAAATGAATAACTAGTGTCAAACCCCTTCAGGCTAATGTGTTTACAGTAAGAAATGTGTGATTTACTGTATATTAGTATTAGTAGTAGTAGCTTTTAACAGTTCCTTTTGTTCAGTCATATGTGTAAATCAAGGCAATCAGTCTTTTCAGACACCATTTAAAACTGATATGGTTCAAAATCAATGAACCGATATGTTGTACATCTCCTCAGCTACCTGTTGTGATGGAGTTTTTTTATGCCAGCCAGGTCTGTGGTGTGGGAGCTTCTCCCGGCTGTAGAGTAGAGAGATGCATTACATTACAAGCTTCTTTTACACAGTGTGGCCAAGCTAGGGTTTTCCAGGGCCAGAGACAAAACTCAAAGTGTTATTATTATAATTTTTTTGTTATTTGTTTTTGTCAACATATCTCAACTGACAAATCATCTGTTTTGATGATGTCACAAATCGGAGAGTAGGTTGTTTTTCAGAGAAGAGGGCCATGATAGTGAGCAAACCCTGGCTAACCTCCTTTAACCCCATTATGGCCTGTAGTCAAAACTGGGTTCATGAAACCTCATCAGCCCTAATTACCTTTTCCAACTCATTAAACATTGAGCTGGTAGAGATATTCTAGTGGACCGCGCCAGCGATGCCAGTGTCTGAGGAGTCAGTCTGGCGTCCAGGAAACTTCAGGCTCTTATTTGAAGTTTAATGATGACAGACCTACCAGCTTTTTTGCTGTGTGAGAGCGTGATTATTGTGCGTACGTGCACATGCACTTTTAGCAGAGTAGCCCTGCCTGAAAGTCTGCTAAGTCTAATATATCTATTGGCCTGAAGCCTAGTAAGCCTAATATCTCCATTGGCCAGGGGAGGATTCCCCTTTGGCTGACCGGTAGACGTTTGGTTTCCCATGCGAGGGGAAACCCCGGGGTCAAATCCAGGTGGGTTACACATGACACATCAACATGTGCACGTGGACTTGAAGCCCCTGCCCCCAAGTGTTTGTGCAGTAACTATCCAGCAGTCAGTGGCTTCCTCTAGACCTGTGACCTCATGTCTATAAAAGTCTGGAGGGGTCTGGAAGCTCTAGACTGGAACTACTTTTAAGACTAAATATCCAGTTGGCTCATTGAACAGTCTGTCAGACAGCACTGTACTTGGAGCTTTGATGATTTCAGTGGCGTAACTCTGTGGACAGGTTATTTTCTGTACCACATTATTTCTCTGGGGTTGTAAACTCTGGGCCGTGTCTACTGTAAAGGACACCATGATGATTACAATTCTGGCCTACTATTTCACTTCACCAGGCGCTTTTCTTATAGTGGGAATAAAGGTCCTTTATTGAAGCAAGGGATGGCTTGTTAGCATAGTTAACACTCCTAATGGAAGTCAAACAGTAGCAGCTCAAGTCATACAATCATCTTTGTGAAGCATGTAATCTCTGCTTGATCCCACTATCTCGCACACACCGATTCAAGTCTATTTGCTTCTGAAGTACTTAACTGAAGGCTTAACACATTTAAACGCATCATCCTTGGAAACACGTGAAGATGATCTTGACCATATTCTTACGCATGATCATGATAATCAAGGAGGTGCGGTCTGCATTCCTCTCATAGTTACTCACAAATACAACAATGAGGATTAGCACAGTTACCAACTCATCTTGCTGTTAATAACCCTTATGTAACTAAATGTTTTCTACATTGTTCATCATTCTATTACTGAAGCTACTGAATAGGTTATCCTTGTGTACAGCACTGTACCTTAAAGGTAGTGTCTGTAATGCTGTCAAACATCGACCTCTAGGCAGAAGAGCCCCGCTTGGTATTGCGCTTTGTTTACCTGTGGGTTGGAGTTTAGTAACTTATTATAGTGTGAATTTCTCCAGACTTCTCTTGGCAGAGCCTGAGATGTGGCCAGCAATAGCAACCCCTCCCCTATACCCACTGAAATCCAACCCACACATCAGACAAAAACAAAAAATGTAAACAAAGCGCAATACCAAGAGGTGCTCTTTTGCCGTTTGGCTGGATCCTTGGACAAGTGGCTGTCTAATTTAGGTCCATATGGAATGTCCAATCATGTTAGACATGTCCTTTTAAGCTGGGCAATCTAGCCATCTTTACTTGATTTCCCCGTTGGCCTGCATTCTTTTTTTCCCCATTGGCTTGTTGAAAGACTAGGAGTTTTTTTCATTGGGGAAAAGCTAAGATAAGTTCCTCCTGAAAGGTGCACAGTCATGGTTTAAAGGCTGGACCCTGACCTTTACTGTCTGTAAGAACTATTATTTTTAGTGTTTCCTAAGAATCCTATGTTAGAATTCTTCCACACTAAGTAGTTTTCAATGGCCAGTTGCCATTGTGACATCATCAGTAGAACGTTCAGTTCTCAAAATTCGAATCACACCAGCGTGAATGATGCATGAACCTGAAAGGTTTAAGGTATACTGGAGTGGATCCACACAAAAAATATTGTCATTGATATTTTATGTTTTTATTAAACTTATTTTTATTACAAGGCATTTGTGATGGAAAGTGTATGAGAACAGACCATTCTAAATTAAAGCCACACCATAGTACTTTAGTTAAAAAAAACAAAGTCAGGGTGACATCACAGTGTAATCTCTCCTGGTAAAACCAAATGCCATCAAATATGGCTATACCATTAAAAGAAATAGGAAAAACCTTGTGATTAGATACTTTTGCCATATTGTCCAGCCCTACATTTTATGTGACCTCTCAAGTCCCTATCATTGACACTATTTGTATTACTCCATACAGATTAACATGGTCTGCAGTTATATATTAAAAATACAAATAAACTACTTTCTCTCTCTGTCCCTTCTCTCCTTTTTCTTGTCACCTTTCACCCTTCATCACCTCTCTGTCATCCCTTTCTCTTCTTCCTCTCTCTCCATTACCCATCTCTTCTTTCTTTTCTACCCTCCTCTCTTCTCACTCTCTCTTCAACTCTCCTAATCTCATTCTACATCTCCCTTACTACTTCCCCTTCTCAATCTCTCCTTTCACCATCCCTCTGTTCTTTCTTAACCTTCCTCTCCCCCTTCTCCAGAGAGCACATGATGTCTGGCCATTCATTCATTCATTCATTCATTCATTCATTCATTCATTCATTGACCATTCAATAATTAATTAATTAATTCTACTTATCTGTCTGTCTATCTATTTATATTCAAGTGAGCTGAGGTGTGTCTGGCCATTAGTCTTCATCCATCCATCCATCCATCCATCCATCCATCCATCCATCCATTTATTAATGGCCATGAGTATCCATTAATTTGTTATTCATTAATTTTCTTTTCATTGTGTTTCCTTCGTCCAGGTATCTGAGGTGTGACGATGAACAGGCAGCGTGCGGACTCCCAGGGGTCGCTGGGGCCCGATGATGAGGTCATGCCGTACAGTGACGATGAGACGGACGATGAGCTGGAGCACAGCTCTGACGGGGAAGGAGAGGAGCCCCCAGGAGCCCCGGGGGCCCCACACCCTGCCTTAGAACCCAGGCTGAGCGGTGAGTCAGTGGGAGCCCAGAGAAGAAGAAGATGAAAAGCAGCAGTGTAGTCTTCAAACAATTAAGGAGAATAAAGATTAGCGGTACAATACGTTTTAAAAATAAAAAATTTTTAAAAGGCACTTTCTGATGGCTCAGAGGGCTAAGGTGCAAAACAATGTACTTGTGTGACCTTGTGGGTTCGAATCTATCTTTCTGGTCGCTCTCCATTATCTCCCGGTAATAGAGCAGAAAGCCATAAAACGAAAATAAAACGAATTTTGTCCTTTTTTTTTTTTCAGAGGCAGGGTGGGAGGTGAAAGCTAACGACCGTGACTTCTGTAATCGTCCGGAGTTCATGAAGAAAGTATTCCTGTGTATCAAGAAGAGCAAGTACTCTGTAAGTTAATGAATAAAAAAGAAAAAAAAATGACAAAGGAGACCTCCCTGTGTGGAAGTACAAAACGGTAATATCAGTCAGTTATGGAGAACCTCGAGGAGGAAGGAAACCTTGTACAATACACTAAGATTAATGTCTTTGGTTACACTGAGACGAAGAACGAAGTGCTAGCCTGGTTATTGAAATGAGTCTGTCTGAGTCTGTCCACAATCAATGATTAGTCCTTCAATCTTACCTCTAGGCTGCAGGGACACAGATTTATTATGAGGGACCGTACAGGTGAATAGTCACACTAAAAGAGCAATACGTTTGAGATGAATCCGCACACGGGTGTAGACTGTGTGCACATCGTGAGGTGCAAGTGAATAGTCACACTTGAAGAGAGAGACTTTTAAAGTTATTACGTTTTTAAAGCGGAGCCATTTAAGTGTATGCGTTTATTAACTGACAACGGTGACAGCAGCATCCTGTAAGCTAACTGTGTCAGCCGTCTTGTCATTGTTAATGCCAGGAGCGGTGCCCAGCATTTGACAGACTGAATTCAAACCAAATATTTACTGATTAAACAGCAAGCTTTGTGCCTTTTTAAGCATCATGCGGTTGTGCAGGAGAGCGCTGTGTTACATTGTGGAGCCAATACCACAACAGAAACCCGAGGTTGGTCAGTCAAGTTTTAAGGTAGTCCAGAACTCAATAAAATGGGATTGGCATTGGAAAAACAGAGTTAACGTGCTTCTAGGCGAGACGTTCAGTTCACGAGGCTGTTGTTTTGGCTTAGGTTTTCAATATTCTGGTGCCAATAGCGTTGAATTTGCTCACTGTACAATCTAACCCTGCCGCCGGGCCTGATTTACCCTAAACACTGCGTCATTTAGGTGTGGCAGGTGTATGTTGTTGAAAGAGTGCCTGATGGAGGCAACAGAGGGCAATGTCAAAATGGAAATGAATAGAACATAAATGGTAGAAATGTTGTCTTTAGAGCTTCATGTAGACTTCAAAACATGACATACAGGGCGGCATGGTGGCGCAGTGGTTAGCACTACTGCCTCACATCAAGACGGTCCTGGTTTTTTTTTTAGACTACTTTCTCTTGATAGATTTTGATATTGCTGGTATCGGATGAAAGCCTTATATCTTCAACAAGTTAGTTTTTCAGGAATTAGGAAATACAGCCTGACTCTGTGTTTTGTGTTTTAATGGGTTTAATTCTGGAATGAAATGATTACCTGCGACAGCAGTGATGTAGGTTAAATATTTTGATAGAAAGTGAGGCGCAGCGTCTCAGTGCCCTGCTGAATATTTCTACTGTTTGAGATGAACCAATAGTTGTTGTCACTCAAACTTGGAGGTAGAGGTACAAGACAAACCAGGAAGTGTGTTGCGTTTGTAATTCTTTTCTTGGCTCAGTTTCCTCTAACATCACTCCTCCATGTTTTGCCAGGTCATTAATTCATCAGAGATTAGTCTGTGTGAGGATCATTAACTATTGCAGTGGCAGGTTGTTGCTCACTGCACAGCAGAAAGCCCTTTATCCCATCTACCTGGGACATTAGGCTGCTCGTGGGGAGCTAAGTGTTCACAACCCTCTGATATACTGAAATTCCAGACGTGCAAAAAGATTTCCATTTTCATGACCAGTTACATTATCATACTGTAGCATATTAGATCAGTTAAAGCGTTGATGGGCTTGAGTTGAATTTCCCTTTTTAACTTTACCAACCAGTTACTCTTTAAGCTCTAAATGCAGTTGGAGCCTCAAACTTGTGCATAACAAATTTCTTCACTGTGTGTGAGCCACCCATCTGATTGGTTGCACTCTTTGAAGTGGATGATGGCTAGCTAAGGGATTGTTTTACGGCCAGAGCTTTGTCCTCTGCCTGTGGGGTGTGGTGTGGCTGTTGTAGCGAGGCACCCAGGGCTGAAAGATGATAGTCCTGCTGAGCTGACCTCTATGTGAGGCCCTGGCACATTACCCCAATTCTCTTAAGTAGGACCAAGTGGGGCTTGCCTCGGCCAACTATAAAACGCTATCGAAAACATCCTTTACGGATGTGACACTTGCATGTCATCCCTAGGATGTTTTGTTTGTATTTAATTTCTGCCTCATGGAAAGAGTCAGGACAGATGGGAGCGAGCGTGTAGTATCGGTTGTGAGACTTTGAACCCAGAGCATCGTGTTCCTGTGGTTTTTGTCTTATCCTGCTGAGCTGCCGGGTCAACCCTAACAAATCATTTCTGATGGCGACAGGATGCAAGGACAATCTTGGGAGTAATTTTCAAGAGAAATTAAGTGGCATAATTAATAAATATATGCTCAGGCTAGCCCTGTTTGGCCTTATAGTGGGAACCAGGTTAATAAAAGGGGAGGTTAGCCATGTTTCATTGACTGTGAACCCTTTTATTCTCCCTGGAAGTTAGCCTACTTTATTCTGGTCGGTGTGTACATTCCAAACCAGGCGTGTGTGTGAGGCACAGCAGCAGCTGGCTGAACAGATATTTGTGGTGGAAAGGGAGTATCTGGACTCATTACTCATAATTTTGGGGGACTTTAAGTGAACCTGAATCAAGAGCTCCACCAAATACAGGCAGCACATCACATGTGCCACCTGAGAGGGGAGAACCTCTACCCCTCAATCAAAGGCCCATATCGCTCTGACCCATCTTCAGTATGGAAAGGCCTCCAAGAAATCACAAACCACAAAAAGGGGAATTCCCACCAGCTCCTGGACGCCTGGCAGCGGACCAATGACCTGAATGAGTTCTAGTGTTGGATTTGAAAGACAAAGGGACAACGTGGACCTCCTTGCCCTCCAGCACACCCCTCCAACCACCACCCCAACCAGCCAGCTTCCCCC
>OMKL01138695.1:0-12337 GCA_900302295.1 Parasudis fraserbrunneri | reverse complement strand
TGTGTGTGTGTGTGTGTGTGTGTGTGTGTGTGTGTGTGAGAGAGAGAGAGAGATTGAGTGAATGAGTGAGTGAGTGAGAGCAAAAAAGAGAGATAGGTGTGTCTGGGTGAGAGAGAAGGATAGAAGTGAGGGTATAGAGGTGTGTGTGTGTGTGTGTGTGTGTGAGAGAGAACTCGGGTGCGAGTGTGCCTGCCTGTGTGAGAGGAGGTTGGTATTAGGGTATAGTGAGTGAATTCTCTGCATCGCAGATGGCTGCTAATGGCATGCGGCGTTGAATGAATTCCTTCGACGACTTTGATTTCTCAGAGTGCCGTTCGCACTGAATCCTCTGATAAGAGCCCTCGGGCTTCAGCGCGACACTGACTGAGCAAATCAAACTACACAGATCAGAAAGCAGCACCGCTGAGGAAAGCGTGAATATACGGAATCAAATATACTTATGTATATAATATATAGAGAGAGTTAGGAGTCACTGTCACCATCATCATCATCATCATCATCAATCATCATCATCATCAATCATCAATCATCAATCATCAATCATCAATCATCAATCATCAATCATCATCATCATCATCAATCATCATCATAATCATCATCATCATCATCGTTACTGGAGTCATTAAAGGGGACATAGTGGTAAATGGGTTTTGCCTCTGAGTCTTTATATGGATTTGGCAGTCTGAAATGTTATTTAGGTGCTGGAAAAATGACATACTCCTTGCTGTTTGGCCATGGTTTGAAGTCCTCAGCAAGCAAGCAATTAGCTTTGATTAATCTATTAACTGTGCCTTTTGGAGGCAGGAACACTGCCTACCTAATCTACTGCCCAGTTTGTAAAGGTATTTTGCTCTTATGTGTGGGATAGCCAGGCAGAGAAGGAAATCATTTTAAAATTTGGTGTGTGACATCCACCACAAATGGCGTGTTCAATACAAGGGAATAAAGAGGTACTGGAAAATAAATAATTCAAATTAGATTTAGACTAGTTTCTTTGCTAAATGTATCATCAACAACTTCAAGGAAGTCATATAAAAGTGTTGAAAAGATACATAAAATGTCCCCTTTAAAGTGTGGTTCCCACAGTTTGGCGGAGTCTCATTGAATACAGTTGTTTTGCCTGCTACACTATACTCAAACAGTGAGATGTTGATGGAGCATTAAAGCCAGGGGGGACATTTTCTACTTGCCCCTCCCACACTCATAGAATAGCAGTCAATACATCATACCTATATCATGTTTGCGTGATTGCCACGCCTCTTTTTGGGGGAAAACAACTTGGGAGTAAATGGACTGCATTTATATGGCAGTTTTATCCAAAGCTGCTTTACAACTTATGCCTCACACTCACCCACTCACTCGCACATTCACACACCGACAGCGGAGGCAACCATGCAAGGTGCCAACCTGCCAGGAGGAGCCGGGGATCGAACCGAGAACCTTCAGATTACCAGACGACGGCGCTACCTCCTGAGCCGCTGTCACCCCAATAGGGGGAAGGTGGTGTTTGTTCACAATCTACAACTTTGGGACAAAACAAACGGATGTAAATCATGCCAAAGACCATCAACTCCCAGAAATAGTAATTACCTCTTAGTGTTAGGTCACCCAGAGATTCATAAGCATAATAAAAAACATCCAGGTAGGGAAATATGGAAATATCCTGCCGCTGAATGGGGAAATACCATAGGGAAAGACTGAAGGGGCATGTCTGAGGACCAATCAAACAAAACAAACGTTTCAAACAATGTTAGTGTCACACCAACAGATTTTATGCAGACAGAATATAATAGCAATCTATAGGAATGGTGTCTGTGCTTTCCACCAAAAGTAGGCATGACCTAAGCCAAAGTGCCCATATGCACCGCGCTGATACATGAAGAGTTTCATTCCAAAATGAGATTAGCCACCATTTGAAAAATTTTATTTCTCCTCTGATACAGTGAAAGAAAGTAAAACTCATTATGAAATATTATTGAAGTTGTTAGTTATCTTGAACCCTTTAATTACAAAATATTAACATTTTAGAGGATGTAGTCATTTGCACTTTCAAAACAATGAGTAAGGAATATCGGGGTAATTTTATTCCAAAATGGATATTAAGCTTTTTGGAATTGGATTCAAAATGACACATCACTTCTGTGGAAATATCATGCATGACCATTCTTAATTGGTCAAATTATCCATTTTATTTTCAGTCAATGCAGTTACCACGCTCCTTTTAACACGATGAGATGCATCTGAAATGCACAGAACCGACGAAGAAGTCGATCAAATACAACGTGACCGTGTGAGCGCGTGCGCTTCGACGCAAAATCCAATGGATTGCTGCTGTTTTCCACACGCTGCACTTCCACTGCTGTACACTTCTACCACATAGGTCTCCTCTCACAGAGTCTGCTCGGCTCGTCCTGCCTGGTGCCATGTGCGTGGCAGGAGCGTTGCATGCTGGGTCATGTTAGTACAGCAGGCCCACTCACTGCTGGCGCGCGTGCTGGCTCTGTTTGAAGAGATCCCCATGGGGTCCCATCAACAAACACCCACGCTGGTACTGTGCTGCGCCGTCCACCGCTAGCAGATAGGCCCTACTCGGAGGATGGGAGCTCAGTGAAGTAGATTAGATCCAGGCTCATGTTCATATCACATCACCCAAAACGGAACAGGCAGGCTAACAAGATTTATGCGCCATTTACGTGCGCGCGTTGGCACAAATAGGTCGTGGGCTGGGCTGCGGAGGCCAACTTAATAGTTAAACAAGCAAACAAAGGGACTTGTTTAAATGTTGCTGAGGTACTTTGCCAGTTTAATGGACTGAAAGAGATCCTAAGATATTGGTTTACCGTTTCCTCAGGTCGTCCACAAGTCGCCTGCAGTTTGTGATGAAGGGCCAAGGCCCAAATTAGGCCAAGAAAGAACGACAGGTCCTCTGAGAGACGCCGAGATCCACAGATGCAGAGAGATAACTACTATTCATAAAAATCACCTATTTACAGTAGTTTATAGGCTATATTAAAATATGTTGGTGGGAATAAAGGTTAAATCTATAATTATATGTTCAAATAACTTTTCCCTAACTGAATATATACAATTCTATTTTAATTTCAAATGTCCCAAGGAACGTTGCATTTTTCTGGGTTTGAATATGAAATTATTTGATAATATTATTCTATTACAAAATGAATAATTTTTTTATTATGCTATTACTGAAGATGTAAAGGCAGAGGTGAAGCGACCCCTGTATAGTGGAAAAAGACAGACTATATATATTTAGTTTTTGAAATCTCAAAAACCTTCGAAATATTTCCCATAAATAATTTCTTCCTCAATTCAGTATTGAAGCGATGTGAGAAATGTTTATATAGAGCCTGTGTTACCTTATGCCTCCAAAATATATTTGTTTTCTGCATTATATGGGAATGGCATCTCACGTTTGGCTTCTATGTGTTCTCCTTTGGGATATCATCACAGTGTGGTTTCTGAGAGGTCAGAGGTTAAACCAATACCATCTCGCTTCATCTAACACTAAGCTAAATGATCTATACTCCCTCTGCACGAGTGGGTTTAGAGAAAATCCTTCATAGCAGGGAAGGTGAAAGGCAGATGCTTCAATGATGAAACCACTGAATTGCTCTCAGGAGTGAAGCTGAATTTTTGTCAGCAGCGAAGGAGGTAGCACTCTTCTGAGGTACAGCAGTAGAGGTAAGGCTAGGGACCCTTGGGCAATGAATACACACACACTATGTTTTTTTCATCATCAATCCACCCCAGCCAAAGGCACTAGGACACAAAAGAAAAGAGAGGAAAATTAGAAAAGGTGAATATCATATCTTTAAACAAAAAAACAAGAACGAATCCGCAATAGCTGCAACCGTGTTCGCGCATGCATCCACACACACACACACACACCCCTTCACCTCCATGCCAAATCTCAGAAACTGGGCACTAGAGGGTGGGGACACTTTTGTGAACCAACCAACCAACCAACCAACAGAGTGAGCTGTAGAGCTGCTGGTCGCAGCTAAAAAGAATCCACGCAGCTATCTACATTTATCGATCTGTTGTTTCCCTTCTTTTTTTTTTTTTTACTCCATCACTCTTTCATCGGCTGCTTAAGTCTGAACTACCAGGGATGTCCTGTTGCTGGGGTGTTTTTGAAGCATCCATCAATTTTTCATGCCTAATTTTCTTGCCACAAGGACAGAGGTGCCACGGCCATGTCATCCCACAGTAGTGATGTATTGGTGTATGTGTGTGTGTGTGTGTGTATGGGGGGTGTGATAGAACTCCTGCTCACAGTACCCTTGGTCTAATGTATTCTGGCTGGTCTACAGCGACGATAGCGCGATATCTTCTTGACAAAGTCTGGGAGGAAATGACATTATTGGGCTGTACTGTGTTCCTGCCCGGTGTCTACACTAAACAGGCTGCCCCTGGTGAGGACACAACAGCGTGGAGCCCAGATTGCGAGGAGGGTACCGTGATTGGTTGGTTAGCCTTATTAGGTCATAGCCCCTCCCACCCAGATGTGCACTGTGTGCATAAAGGAGTCCCCTTCGGGAGAAGGTGCAGGCCGACAGGAGTCACGTCACTGGTCCCCTGTGTGAGATCTCAGTGTACACCGTCACCCTGGTGGCACTATGGCGGCTAGCAACAACACCACGTCAAGAAGACTGATGTCACCTCTCTGCATCCATTTTGCCTTTACTCACTCTGAAATGGACTGAAAAAGAAATGTTGGGGGTGAAAGCAAAGAGATGCAGTTTATAATCCAGCACTGTAACTAAAGATTACTTGGTCACTTGTGGCTTCTGTCATCGCTGCATCACAGTCAATGTATTGCTTGATTAAATTACTTTTGCTGTATGTAGCTATGGTTCATATTTGTAATACCCTGTTTGTGAGACAAATCAGTTCCATTCATGTAGCTTTAGGTTTGAACAGCTTTTGAATCTCATCTTGCATATAGGCTGCAGCACTTTACTCTATCAACTGAGAATCTTTTTCAGCAACGGATGGTGTGTTAATGACCTGAATTCACCAACTGTGAGATGTGGCCTTTCAAAAAATAGATATGAAGTGGATGATAAATAATGAATATCTGACACTGTGGTTATGGTGACTGACAACCTAATATAAGAATATATCTATTTCCCTTCTAGCTAAATGTCAAATGTACCAATGTACCGACCGACGTTGAACTGAACTATCGAGAAAATGTGTGTTTCATCATAGACACGAAGCATGTAAATATTGTCAGTCGACCAAGGATAGGCTTGACAACTTGATGACAGATTCATTGGCTCAGTGCAAACAGGAAACCGCATATACTGCAAAAATACCAGAAGACCCAGAGAAGAGGTGAATTCTCTCCCAGAGACTGAAGAATATGCTGCAGGGATTATAGAGGGAGATTACGTATGAAGCAGCCAGGCTACTCACTATGCGGATATCCTTAGCACTGCATTCTGCAGAATAGACTGCTCTCCTCCCTCAGTGTAACACTGGAAGTAATGTTTCATTGTACTGTGCTCTGAGGCGATTGAAATTGGTTACTGCTACATGCTTTGCTCTTGTTTCCCTGAGCATCAAGGCTGTTTGCTTTGCTAGTAGAGCTACAGTGTGTGTACTAGCACTTCATGTCGTGACTGCATTCAGTTAAATTTACCACATAAGGTGCATCTGAGGTCGTCACCTCTTCAGGCAGATAAAAAGCGAATGCTCTGTCTGCTGCTGATAGATGGTTGGGTGCTTGACACTGATCACTGCTTCAACCGCCCTTGGGAGACAAGGAAAGAAGCCATTGATTATCTCTCAGTAGTGCAGTAAATCCATGGCAGACGGTCTTTTACAACAAGTTACTATGAGTCTAACCAAAATCCATCTCTGTAAAGATGTAATGTACACAGACTATTTTCTCCTCAAAGTTCCCCATCTAAACTTTTAAGGGCCTGTGCTGACTGCACATTCGGATGGCATATGGACGGAGGTAGTTGCAGTGTATGGTTTGAGGACGCTGCTTGCGCCGCTGCTCCACAGACTATTTTAGGTGTTATGCTAATGCAGCCAGGCTTCAGTGGAGGCTTGTTGTAACTTGTGACAGGGCTAATCTCGGTGGACAGCCCGGAGCACAGCCTAATCAGCAGAGGTAGCAAGCAGAAAATGAGAACACCAAACAGTCCAGCTCCTTTCCTCCAAAGTCCTCTGGCTTCAAGTGTGAATGTTGTAGGTGTCTCAAGCGGTGATAATGGCGTTCATGTGAAACATTTACCCGACCTGTGACACAGTCGCCATGAGGATGTCTTTTCTCTCCGCTTTGGCTAGGTACATAGCTTCTCATCTTCTTATTAAGCAGGCCTGCTGAGAGGTTAGCTTGATGGCTGATTTCCTCTATGCCATACCTCCAAAGCCACCAGTGGGCATTGTTGTTGAGGGCATAGTTCAAGTATCAAGGGCTTAATCTCATTTATCATGACCATTCAGTTCATCCAAAAAGCGCTTGCTTTCGAGTTTGGTTATTGAGCTAGTGGAAGAGGAAGATATTAATTAGCATTTGTAGTAATGATAGTCAATGGGTTTAAAAGCCATTTCTCCCAAAAATAAATAAATACATAGATAAATAAACCAATTAGGAGACACTTTTCAAAACGTTTTCAACTAGTCTACATCACAATACTACTTCATTTGACAATGATTTTTCAGAGCAGTGGCTTTTCCGCCCAATTGAATTAAAAACTCGCTTGCAAATTGCCCAGTGCTTATCCCAGTAACCAAAATACTGATACACGCTCCTCTTGGATGAACTGAAAGGCCTCCCAATTCATGATTAATCTGATAGGCTTCCATAAAGCCTGAACTATCTTTTTCATATTAATCTTCATAGCCTAACTTGACCCCAGATGGTATCAACAGTGGTGGTGAAAAGAAGCTAATTGCTTCCTCAGTGAAGATGTTTATCCAGCAAAGAGGAGAGTGGCTGGGAACTGGAAAGCACCAGGAAGTACCTCACAATTTGATTATGATTATTAAAGCTGGTGTGGGCGGGTGCCTTGCAAGAGGTGACAGCAGTCAAATGGACACAAATACGTCCTTTTTAGTACTGCAACTTTCACATTCTTGTTCTTGTCTGAGAATATATTACAGTACATTTAAAAATGTCACAAAATAAGCTGTTTTCATACCTTTTTGATGCTGTTCTGCATTGTATTCATCCATCACGTTTCTCTGCTCTTGCCTCTCACATGAACATGATTGACAACCATGGCGGCCAATGAGGTATAGGCCTATCCCTGACAGCTTCCCTGATTGGCCATAAGCCCGAGCCACACTTAAACTTTCAGAGGGCATTAGTCAGTATAGACCTGGGGAATCACATGATAGTTGTAAGACCCACCTTGTTCTGGACTAATTTTTACCATAGGAGTTTCTCATGGTAGCTGGGTTTATATGGTTCCACTTATTCAATTGGTCTGACATTTGACGGCAGCAGAGTTTAGCATAATTAAATGACATCTGTGTTTTGAAATTTGAGAAAAACGCGAAAAAGGAATGGGTACAAGACTGTGTACTAAATGCACCGGAAATGCACAACGAACTACATTTTAAGCCCATTCTCAAGCGAACCTTTGCATATCTGAGGACAACATTACAAAACCAAAATAGTCAAAATACACTATTGTAATACACTATTGGAATTATATACTCATGATTACCTCACTCAGATTGTTTTTCAACTCCGTAGTTTTCCTCTTTTGACGTAAATGTTTATAACCATCAATGAAAACAAAGATGGTGGTGAATGGCGTGATAGTGAGATAGCAAACGAGAATGTCAGTGGATACCAACTTCAGGGTAGTTGTGCTCTTGTGATTGGTCGAAGATTGGCAAGGCTTATGGGTATTGTAGTAGTTACCATGGAAACGAGTAAAGATTACGATATATAAAAAACATTTTCTCAAAGATTACGTTGAAACATTTACCTTTATTGGCTGTAACAGTAAAATAATTAAATAATCTATATCTCTGTCAAAGATTATGAACCTACACAAATACGATATGGCCCTAAGTGCTGATAGTTTGAGCTTCACTGGGCAGCTGCAAAGGGGGAAAATCACAGTGGAACCACACTCCCCACTTCTATTGGGGCTATTGTAGTTACTGAAATTCTCTCACATCACCCTACTCATCGGTGACAATCTTTATGATTCAAACAACATGTTAATTTGAAGAAGTAACCTGCAGTTTTAAGCGATTCTCGATCCATCACACTGCATCACAATTTTTTATTCAATCCCATTTATTGTGATTTTAATAATTTTTCCACCAGTTCACTACATACTGAGAAAATAATTATCACACTTCATGATTAAAAACGGAGTCAGTTGCTGTAAACAGCATTGTTTTTGTCACAACTCCACTTTTTCAACACCATGTCATGTAACTGGGTTTGCATTTGCACCTGATGCCAGCAAAAAGACACTTAAAACTAATAAAAGAAAATTGATTATTGAATTGTGTGCATCAGTGAAGAATTGCAATTATTAATCAATTATCTCTCTCACACCTAGAGTGAATGGGTGTTACCCTCAACTAAGAGATGTCATTCCACTCACACTGTGCCTATATGTTTGACCTGTAGGTGAGTATTCAACCATCACCATCTTTAACACTAACACAAAAAAGAGTAGGCTACTGAAGCACCAGGGGAGAGGGGAAATGGTTATAAACGGAACCACCGCAAAGTTCAGGAATCATTAACTGATCAGAGCCACAAGTGTTGCAGACTGCAGCAGAGCTTGTTTGACTGGCCAAGTCAACACAAGTGTTCAATATCTCTGTACATCTTAAACAGTGTATATAGACATAGATGAGGGGATTCATTCCTAATATTGAATTACTATTTCAAGGGGGTAAATATAAATGTTTTAGCTTGATTAGACTGTTTAAAAAAAAATACAGATGACTGCATCCATCAATCAATAATCCATCTGCTAATGGTTTGGAAGTACAGGTTTTAAGATAGCAAATGGCTTTACATTAGGCTACATAATGAGTTGTCCTTTCTTTCAAAATAATATGTCAATATTTTCGCATACTAGATGTTTGCTTTTCAAACAATTCCCTTCATATGTTATTATTGGACATTCTTAATACAAGCACTAGAGAACTACTGTGTCAATGATGTAGCCTTTCCCTTAAGATCAATATAAAACATATTGTAGCCTGCCATCTGTCACAGTTCGAGAAGCCTGACAGATGGCCTACAGTGTGACAAACTGTCCACTCATTCTGAGAACACAAGTTTTGGTATGCAATATCATCAATAGCTAGCCAATAGATTGCCATGGAATGTAAGATACCAAGTGAAAGGGGGAAATTGTTTAAGATTTCTAAGACCAAAGTAACAACGAATTGGTAGGTATCGGCTCTTCAGAGTGGCATTCATTTGGCTTGAAACAGGCCCCTCAGTAAGCAGCAAGAATTAATTCAGAGAATCTTTTGTCAAAGGACATTCGCAATATCAACCTAAATCTTCTCTCATAGCATGGTAATAGCGTTATAATTAAGCAGCTGCAGAGTATCAGTAAAAGGGTATCCAGATAAATCATTCGTCTCTCATTCTCGTTCGTGTATGTCGTCCATCACTGCCTCCCTACTGCGCGAGGGTTCTACAAGGTCATTTTGGTGCACGATGTGCAGGATACATATTACATGGAGTCGTTTTGTGTCAGAAATTGGGCTGTGGTAATGCTAGAGCACATACGCTATATAACTTTTAACAATGTAAACACAGTCGTTCAAGGAGACATATTTGGAATAGTATGCGAAAGCGAGAGGGCGAAGCGACAGAGGGCATGCACATCCATAAGCCATTACATCCAACGCCAATTGGACAATAAATTGATAGATCATGGGTAGTAAGTCGATTACATGTGTCCATGTCATTAAACCATAGCATACCGGTCGCCATTCACCAATTGGCGAAAAACCTTCGTTTCGAATGATTGTACTGGGATGGCTATTACGCACGGGACCCCCAGGCCAGAAGAAGATAAAAAGGCGCATTTCAATGCTTACGCCTATACATAAGGGGATACTGTTGACTTTTGATTATTTTAAGTGTCCCCCAAATGACATTTCTACTTATACATTTTCGAAAAAAAATTATGCTGATCTCCTAATTAGTTTTGGGTCGAGGTTAGGGGTCGTTCGATGTCAGGTAGGCTATATCTAGGCCTATAAGCTTATTAATAGCACATAATAAGTGTGTAGTTGAAACATACACGTGTTAAAATGTAATACCAGTACAGTCCAAGTTGTCATGAATAGCCTACATGGGTGATGTGCCAGAAGAAGCGAAAACAAGGTAGCTCAAGTTATAACCTAATAAAATCCCGACGGATAAGCGACCCTTTCTTTCTTACCTTCAGGTAGAAAGGTCAGCGTGTTTTCATGTGACCCGTAATGAGCTTTTTTTGCAGAGGGTGTCACTATGGCACAAAAAAACAAAAGGTATAAAATCCAGTTTAGTGAAAATTGGTCCGTGGTCGCTCACCCGGTTGAGAGTACAGCCCTATGATGAACACTGACGTAGTATGAGAGCGCTGCCCCCAACTACACAGCATCCTTCTTGGAGGAGCATCCCCCTCCTCTCCTCACTCCCATCCCTCTTTCTCGCATACACCATTTCTCTCAGAGAGAGGGGTTACATGTTTGCTTGACAGTGGAATCAGTGAAGCTATATCTCCAAGGTGATTTATGTTATTAAATAGCAGACAGTGGTATTTCTTCTTTTAATTATATATATTACAGTCACATAGCTCATATCAGTAGATGGGTTGTTTTTCATCTATATGAAATGTATCTGTCCAGTGGATTCGACTGTCATTTTCGCCATATGCACCAAATGGTTGGTGCAATGAACTGTGCACGAGATGCCTCTCCCCACACGTGCTTGGGCTCGTGCCTATAATTGGCCGTGAAAAGAAGAAATCTTAAATATGACAATCAATGGCGTGTAGAAAGCAAGTGTTGTCTTGAGTTAAAATGGCATATGAGGTTATATTTTTAACAGAATTTACTTGAGTAATAGATATTTCTTGTTACTAATGTTATTTTGTTAGAAAAAGCATTGAGAAAGCTGAAGTGATATAAATGGCAGGTGATAGAATCTGTTTTGAAATATAATGCTCACACAGATATTACAGATACAGTCATCAGCGTCATATAAAAATAAATAAATAAATGAAGAGAACTTGAAATAACACAATTTCTTAAGCTGGTCCAAATTGTATCCTCCTGTGTGGAATTACCACATTGACTACATTACAGGACATCTTATGAAGTTGGCATTTTGAATAAATTCAAGTCATCCAAGTGCCAAGAAAAAACATTTTAATCTATCTCCTCCACCTGAGTGCTTGCCTAACTTACAAACACACAACCAGGCGTACTCCTGGCTTTGAGTCTGATGTCTATCGCCAAGCCAGCTGCCAACTCCCTATCATGATCTGACACGGCCAGATGAGACCATTCTCATCTAACTGGAGGCTTTAGCTGCCATTGTCTGTTTGAGAGATCTATTGAGCAGCTGCAGTTTGGGAAGGTCCTCAGGGCTCTAATCAATTGCCCATAATACCTTTATCCTGAACCTCTCAGTCTCTTACCCAATTCAGAAACGATACCTGCATGCTTTCTCTTCACCTTAAGAGTGATGAGAGAGTGACTGAGGGTAGTGGTGTAGTGGTGTAGTGGGAGATGAGGAGGTGGGTATTCTCCTGAGGGAGGCGGATATTCTGCAACCCCACTGTTCTATTTGATAATTATTTACTTTAACTGGGTGCTCATAACGCATTAATTACTCATCTATAAATGTATTATGCTTGTGAAATAACAGTGTATAACAAATTCATAATAAAACATCCATTAGTCAGAGGTGTAGCCAAGGGTATACACAAGCACACCTACCACTTTCTTTGGCCACATAGTGTATACCCATATATCATCCTAATTATCATTCAAATACATAAGAGGGTGGGGTCACAGAATATCCACCTCCCGAAGCAGCACATCATTTAATTATGTGTCATCAATGGGGAGGCACAACCAGTGAATAGGGAAAAAAAGTGCCTTTCATCTTATTTGAGTGAAATTTTACACATAAAGCTGGGATACAAAATAAACAATATTTTGTATTATGACTATTTCATTAAAAATGTGGACATTTGCATGTTAGTTAGAACACTCTTTTCATTGTTCTGTGTCAATGTGACGAATAACTAAATAGTTGGTATTAGGGATTTTTCTCAATTCTGTTTCTATCATGAGTCATTTGAAAAAT